>PVKM010016676.1:0-26592 GCA_004027735.1 Carollia perspicillata
CTGACTTGATGCAGCCTCCTGCCACCCTCCTGCTTCTCAGTCCCGTTATGATGAGGGCTCCCCTGTTGTCTCCCTTCTCTCTCTTCACGACACTCACACACATGCCGCCATCAATGACACCCTTCGTGCCTGTTTTGCTTTGTTTTCTGCCTTTGTTCTGCTTTGCGTGGTGTTCTTTCATTTCCTCAATTACCTTTATTACCCAGGACACATGGGTGAGTAGGGACAGGGAATGCAAGTGCTCTCATGCTGTGTGAGTGTGTGTGAGTGACGCATGCCTGCAAAACCAACCGACATTTCCAGAGCCGTCCAGCCATGCTGACCTTCACGTTGAGGGTGTCCTGCTGATCTTTGACCTAAATCATTATGTTTAGTGTGGTAGGCCTGTTATCCACAGTAAATGTGCAGCATTTGGCAATTAAATTTTAGAATTAGAGCATTTTTAAAGATTTTTTAATAGAAATGGTGAGTTGGGCTAATAAGTTATTTATATGATTTCTAAGTATGTAAAAGTTCAGGAAGGCTTTTCAAGTATATCCTAATTATTTAAAAATTAGAAACTCTAAACAAGTGGGGGGTTGCCAAAATTTATTTGATTTGAGATAAATAAAATCCATACTTTTACAACACTGTATATTGCAAGATGAAATTTCCATGCTTGCTATAGATCAGTTCTCATTTTTCTTAAGGGGATTTTATCCAAATGTTTTATTACTGTTGGCATGATCCAGGTCTTGAATCTTCCCTCAGTGCTTTGTTTTGTTCAGTCTTGGTTTTGGACCAAAATAATAACCGCATATTATTTTGCCAGAAATTCCACATTACTACTAATGTATTTCTTGACAATTGCACAATATTCTTGGCTGTCATGAAAATTACTCTGCTTAAAATTAGAATATAAAAATATGTGTGGACAGCATACACGCACTACATCTATATGTGTATTCAAGCTGAAAGATGGCTAATGGCAAAATTTGAAGTCCAATTATTTGTATACTTTGAGGAAAAAAGATCGCACCAAGAACCTGTGTTTTAATTTGCTTTCTATTGTCAAGAGGTAGGGGATGGAGAATATTGTGAGTAATGGATAGTTTACTCATACCTGCAAATTATCGAATATATGGTATTCAGGAGTAACATGTTACAAACAATGTGTATGTATATTTTCATAGAAATGTAACACATATAACACTGAGGGGATTTGGGAGGGTGATTAAAATGTCCTTCAACAGAATATCAACTTTCTTAGATTTTAATTTCTAGCTCCATCAGTAATTTGGGGAGGCATTTGTATTTTCTTAGAACAGAAAGTATAAAAATGACTATAAATTTTTCTGTTTTAACCAAGAATTAATGAGAGCTATGAGCTATTCACTTC
This sequence comes from Carollia perspicillata, assembly GCA_004027735.1. NCBI lineage: Eukaryota > Metazoa > Chordata > Mammalia > Chiroptera > Phyllostomidae > Carollia > Carollia perspicillata. The sequence goes on from PVKM010016676.1 coordinate 1,379, forward strand.
CTGAGTGGCCACATTCCAGCTGTGCAGACTGGTCATAGCCCATCTGCCAATCAGAACAGGCCCTGGAGGGAAGCCCTCAGATGCTGAGTCTTGTTTACACTCACTGTGACTCTGTTTCTCTCCTCCTCCTGTGTGTTGTACCACTAGAAAGATCTGTGGGGGAGTTTGGGATTGCATGCCTTGATAATCTGTACGAAACCTGGACCCCCAGCCACAGCAAATGGTATTATGCGCAGACCTTGAGCTCATCTTTAGGCTCAGGTAAGAGTTGTTGCTTTGCTTTTAGAGGAAGGCTGATCTGCACAGTTTCTAGCTTTCCTTTGAGACCTTACACTTTACTATAGTTAGCAAAACTAGCAGGCTAAAAGCTGAAGAGGAATGATTGAAACTACAGTTAAAATGTATGCTGTATTGCTATGACTAAATTTTTGGTACTTAACAAGTGAAAAACCATGATATTTTTATTTAAGGGCAGGGTAAAACCAAGCTAAACTAAAACAAAAGTTTTAAAAGCGGCAATAACAGTAAGTCACTGCGTGGAGAAATTGGAACCAGAAGCATATTAACGGAGTGCATTCGGGAAGGCGTATCTAAACAAACATGTTTTATTGTGAATCTCCTTCTTCGTTAGTCTTTCATAAAACACTGTCCTTGTGTGTACTCACTCTTTGGTTTAAACGTTTCTTTATCATTATGAACCCATTCAGAAAGAATTGATACATACATTTAACTATGTAAATCTAATTCCTTTTCTTCCACAATTCTCTCCGAGAAGTTTTACAGTACATTTTCATTATCTTTATGCTACTCCACTAGCAATAAAGTTAAGGGGAAAAGAGAATTCCTGTCTAATCTTAGTTTTGGGATTTAATTTTACTAGGTTAGCAATAATTCAGAAGATACTTTAGAAAACAGTATTTGGACAACATTGCGTAGGATTTTTGTTTAAAGTCCTCTTTAGAAAGCGCAGGACTTTATTGTGGCTTACACGTTGCTTTCTATTGTTAGTTTTTCCATAACACTGAGACCTTTTTACTTCGTCTTACTTATTTCGAAGCATGTATTGAAAAAAACATGTTATTCAGGGTTCAAAAAGACAACTCGGGGGTCTCGCGGTTCTTTTCTCTTGTATATAATAGTCTTCAAGTTGGTTAATAGCATTTTACAGCATTCCAGAGAGACACTTTTTGAAAATTTCAAGCAGTCATCTCTTGTCTCTTACCCTATAGCAGGGCTTCTCAACCTTGGCACGGTTGGCATTTTGGCAAGATGATTTTGTTGCAGGGTGCATTGTAGGGTGTTTAGCAGCATCCCTGGTCTGACCCACTAGATGCCAGTAGCTCCTTCCTCCCCAGTTGTAACAATACAGCAATGTCTCCTGACACACCAGATGCTTTCTGGGCAAGGGGTGGTGAAATCCCCCCTGGGAAAACCACTGCCCGATAGCACATTAGACCTAATAATCTTTCAAACAGTGAAATACAACTGCTGAACCGCTCTGGGTGTTAGAGAGTTAAGGATGAGGTCGTACTGGTCTTAGTGTATTTGCAGATGTTGCTGTAGCTGGCTGCTCATTTTTTCCCCTTCCCCATCCTGTTAGAAGTTTTTGCCAACCATGATTCATGGAATAATTTTTTTGGAGCTGAGTAATTTGTGGCTTTTCAATTTCCTTACTTTCTTTCCTTAGCTAAATTTGTTTTTGTTTTAGCAAAGTGTTTAAAACAGCAAAGATCTTTGCAATGAAATAATACACATAATGATATATTTTCCAAGTAGACAATTTTAACCAGCCATGAAAACTGTACATGCCTGTCTTTCTCTGAATCCTTTCTACCTCCTCCGTCAGCCAAACCCTCTCCACTCTGATGAAGAGCCTTATACAGGAAAAGACACAGCTACCTTCGAACAGTTCTTGTGAAGTCTCATGGTCTGGAAGCTCGTAATTAAGGACTTTTCCAGGGCTTCTAAAAAACATTTTGACATGTGACTGTCTTCTCTCTTTACAGATCGCAACGAACGAAATAAACCAGAGCATCGGTCTTCAAGGTATGAACTTACAATATTTAATAATTCTGTAAAAAGCATTTGAAACATTGTTGGGAGGCAATGCCAATATCCCTTTTAGAGGTACTGTACATTTGAATCTTCTATGGCATTTGAAGAAGCTTTACAAAAAAATATTGGTTATTCTCTTAACAAAAATTTTTTATAAAATTCCTGACTACTCTACTTGAAAGACATTTTATTTTGAGAATTCCTGTCAGTGATAGGTAAATTCTTACAAAAATTATTTCATTCCTATTTCTTTCCTTTTGTAGTTTATTTTCCTTCCTTTTCTAAACTGGTGTTTTTCTAAGCATGTATTTTTTCCCCTAATTACAAACTATCATAGGATCATCATGTAGAGGTTTTTAAAATATTTAAAAAATAAAATCACTGAAAAACAAAACACAACAATCTTTCATCAGCTAGAGATGGCTGGCTCCTGCTAAAAATTTGGTATAGTTTCTTCTTTATTTTTCTTATTAATATATATGTGTTTCAATTGAATTCTTTAGGTTCTCGTTAGTTTCAAACAACCAGGAAAGCTATATCACTTAAGCCTCTAACCCACTCTTGTGAGAGTGTGTTTCACAAGATCTTCACCAACACTGAAGAATATTTTTTTAAATCCTTGTCAAAGTTATAGGTAGAAAATTGTTTAACTTCTGCCCTGGCTGGTGTGGCTCATTGGTTTGAGTGCTGGCCTGCAAACCAAAGGGTCACTGGTTCAATTCCCAATCAGGGCACATGCTTGGGCTGCGGGACAGGTCTCCAGTAGGGGATGTGCAAGAACCAGCCACACATTGATGTTTCTCTCCCTCTCCTTCTCCTTCTCTTCCCCTCTCTCTAAAAATAAATACATAAAATCTTTAAAAAATGATTAAAAGAAGAAAATTGTTTAACTTCCAGTTCTAGGCAAGAATTCAATTTTTTGATCCAGCTGTATGAAGAGTTGTAATTTTTCTAGTAGTGTTTTCTCCTTATCCCACATTCCCATCACTTTTTCAGTACATTTTGTATTGTGGGAACAGATAAAATGGAAATAGTGCAGACACCGAGTTGACTGTCTTGGTAAACCAAACCCTGATGCTTTTGCAAGGCATCAAAACCTAGAATGTGTTGACCTCAAGTGAATAAAAATACAAAAGCCATGAAAATGCTATTAGTTAGAATAGCAACACATTTTGCAGAAAATTGTCAATCAAAATAAATCAGAGAAACCTGGGATAAAAATATAGCTGAGTGTTTGAAATATAAGGCTGATATTTTTCAGTATAGTTTACGTACCTTAAAATACTTTTTGGTGTATTATTCTGTGAGTTTTAGGAAACATACTACAATGTGACCACCACTACAATCAGGAAAGTTTGTGAGGTTGGTGAGGGGAAATTGAGTCAAAATTTTGACTCATGATGAATTTGTGAAGAATTATATCCTCAAGACTTAAAAAAATAATAATAGAAAGAAAGGTGATGTAAGAGAGAGAACTTCAGTAGCACACTTAACTGTGAGTGACATAAAGTTGGAAATACTTAGGATGATACAATCAGAATCCATAATACCACTGACATGCTGAAGACTTAATCAAGCAATGTGCGTTTTAGTTAGAACAAATGTACATTCTTACACTTGGTTCTGGAAGACCGATTGAATGTGGGATGTGGGAGATGTGACTTAACAATGTTTGAAAAAGTCTTGAGGGTATAATCTTCACAAATTCATCATGAGTCAAAATTGTCGTGTCATTTGCCTCCACTTCCCCCCAAAATGTCAGCATTGATTTAATTACATTGAAAGAATTTTAGCATTTAATATAAAAAATGTGATAGTGCTAGACCATATATTTTTGATGTTGTATCCCATTCTGGGTCCATAGGGCCTTGAAAATCAAATCTGCAGTGGTTGATATCACTTGGGGAGCTTAAAAAATAAACAAAGCAAAAATAAAAACAGGAGTCCCATGCTCCCAGAGATTCTTATTCAGTAAGTATGGAGTGAGTAGATCCTGGGAATCTATATAGGAAAGAAGTCCCCTAGTGACTGAAGTATAGCCAGGTTGGGAACCACTGGCATAGAAAACAGCAGCTGAGCTGGGACAGGTAATACGAAAGAGTAGGGTAGAAATCAGAGCCAAGTCACAGGAAGATTATGGAAGGAACTCGATGAATTTAGCCTGGAAGTGAAAGCTTTGAGAGGTGTATGGGAGAGAAATAACTGGCTTCAAGCATTTGGAGGGCTGGCATGTAGAAGAAACTGGCAACATTATTCCTCATAAATGCTATTCCCCAAAAGAAGAAACACGGATCTTTGGAGAAGTGGCTGAGTCCAGGTCTGGGGAACGGGGAAGTACAGGGGACTCTGGACTTCTAATGTGACAAAAATACAGGAAACCCTCGGCTAAGGGAGTCCTCTCGGAAAGGCTTCAGGAGGCTTCCACTGGCCAAGTTTGAGTATCAATAATTTTTAGGTGATAACAGATTCTAACACATTGGCTTTTTAAAAATCCATGTAGAAGAAATCATAGAATTAGAAAATCATAATTTTATAATTTTCAGTGTAATAGTTGATTCAGACAAGGATCGCGTGGCTCCTAAAACTTGGGCAAAAAGTAGTTGGAGGAACATATATTCACACTGCCTCAGAGTTTTTAATTACAAAGGGGGAAATATACTTTTTCAGTAAAGAGATCTGGTGATCACATTCTAAATCAAGTAGTCAACTTACATATCATCATTAGTGAGACAGCCTGACAGTATGTGCCTCCAGATGATGGATTAGCTGTACATGTAGGTAGTACTTATGTAGCAGCAGTCCAAGTTATGAAATACGGTATACAAAAAAGCTAGAAAAATATTCTAGATTAAAAGAGACTGAATTTCTTTTTAATCTGGAATTTTAAAGTTCAGATTTTAAACAAAACACTTTGGGCATAATTAAGAAACTTTTAATGTGAATTTCCATTTAGATAATAGTTTATTAATATTACCTTTTTAAGATGTATAATAGGAATGCTGTTGTGCGGAAGAATGTCCTTAGTCTTAGGAGATGTATGCCAAAGTATTAGATGTGATATAGTTTTACATTCGCAAAATACTTTCAAACGATTCATTGAAAAAAAGAAAATAGCAAGAGATAAAATGGAGCAAATATGGGAAAATATTAATAATTGGTGATTAGATGAAAAACATAGGTGTGTTAATTGCTCTGTTCTTCAACTTTTCTGTAGACTTAAAGTTTTCAAAATCAAATGTAACGGTGGGGGGCTGTTCTGTGTGCTCTGTGGAGTCCCACCGGGCAGACTGGGAGTCTGGGGAGGTGGGGGTGGACTTCTGCACAATAGGAGGAAGGCTTTCCTGACGTGGCTGGTCAGAGCTGGAATGGACCACCTGTGAGGGAACAGTCGTCAAGGAAAAGCTAGACGAGCTGATGGTGGGATCAAAATAGAAAAGATTCACACATGGCCGCAGTCCTCTGCACGTTCAATAGCCAGTAAATATATGTTGAGAGACCCTAAACCATGCTCAGGACACAAGAGGAAACATGAAAAGTCTCCAGCTTCATGAACATGGAGCAGCCATTGTTTCCAATTTGCACTCCCAGTCTCGGAGAGCCTGTTTACTCTAAAGTCAGCATCCAAGTCTTCCTAGTTGTACCTCAGGCAATGTTTTGGTACTCGAGGGTATTCAGAAGATACTTTATTGTGGTTTTTTTTTTTGTATTTTTTTCACACTTTTTTGTTGTTCAAGTACAGTTGTCTCCATTGACCCCCCCCACTCCCCCCCACCCCAGCCATCCCCATTTCCCACCCTTGATCCTGCCCTGCTTTGGTTTTGTCCATGTGTCCTTTATACACGTTCCTGAAAACGCTTCATTCTTTAATCTCTAATTTGTACGGTTAGGTACCGAGGACTGTGCAATTAGTCTTAGTAATAAATACATGCTTGTTGAATAAAATGCTCCATGTAGTTTGAAAAGAGAAAGGGAAATGCCAATATTTTCCTCTTGAAAATCGGAAAGAACCTGACCCCCAAAAGCTTGCCCCTGACTATTATGAAATGCCCGTTACAGCAACAACAAGCAGGAACGCCCTCTAGGAAGAGAGAGAAATGTCTCTGGGAGAAGGCCATTGTTCTTCCCCGCCACCCTCAGCTGAGCAGGGCTGCCCCAACAGGCCCACGGTGTGGGGAGCAGATTAATACCTGTCGCATAAACAGAGCAGAAAGGAGAAAATATAAACAAAACGTCATTTAATTTTGGTATGTTTGTTGGTTCTCTTCTGGCTGCTCGGTGGCAAAAATGATGGGCTCAAAGCCCAGCAAGGATAAGAGAAATGCATTTGTCTTGCTTGTCTTTTTTATAAGACCGAAGTGAGAGATCAATAAGTCTGAGACGATTGCTTGTTCTTTCATTTTGGTGTTGAAATATGAAGGAAAACATAACTCTTATCAAGTTAAAGGAAAAGTTTTATCAGGTACAGGCCAACGCTAAGACCCCAAGCTAAAAAACAATGCCTAAGCATCATTACAAGTCTTGTCGGGTGCTCTTTGTTCTGATACTGGCATTTAAATTTTTTCTCATTGTTGACCAACCAGTGTGGAAGTCAGAAATTCTAAATCCTTGTCTTTTCCTTATTTGTTTAAATATACCATTTCCCAAATTGATGTCCACGGTGCATTCTTTTGTAAAAAATTAATCAGTATGCAACAAATAAACATTCACTCACAAAAAAGTTTGTGAAATGGTAAATTAAAACTAAATTAGAGATACTTCTTTACTGTAATTCCACTAAGAGTCTTTGCTATACTAAAGTATGTTGTAAAACTCCAAGTGAGAGATTTACTATACAGGATTTAAAACTTTTTGTTTGAATTTGTAAGTTCCTTTCCCAGACAAGCAATTACTATTAGGAAAATGTTCTATGCGATGGTAGTTTGATAAACTAATCAAGAGGGAAGTAGGAGCAAAAGATAATAGAGAAAGTTAAGTCCTGTGGCAATTGGTGTCACTAATGGAAAATTAGGAGCATTTTTTTTTTACCACCCCACTAGCTCTGTAATATAGTAGATCCTAGTGACTTATGCAGGCTACAAAACCTGTTACTTTGTCTTAAGTGTTTTACCTACTACAAGGAAATAATTTATAGCAGCAACAAAAGAAGGCAGCAAAAGAGAGAATTCTAAATCTGTTTCTCAAAGATTATAATTTCAATCGTAGTCGTTTTTTTTATGTTCAAGTCCAGTTGTCTCCATTTTCCTGCCGCCACGTTCCCCTGCTACACCCACACCCGCCTCCCACCCTCATCCCTCCTACCTTTGGCCTTGTCCAGGGGTCCTTTATACATGTTCCTTGACAACCCTTCCCTTTCTTTCCCCTGTTATCCTCCTTCCCCTTCCCCTCAGGTCACTGTCATATTGTTCTTAATTTCAGTGTCTCTGGTTATATTTTGCTTGCTTGTTTGTTTTGTTGATTAGTTTCCACTTACAGGTGAGATCATATGGTATTTGTCTTTCACCACCTGGCTTATTTCACTTAGCATAATGCTCTCCAGTTCCATCCATGCTGTCACGAAGGGTAGGAGCTCCTTCTTTCTTTCTGCTACTTAGTATCTAACTCTTTCTAAAGCCTTCTTGAAAGTACCTGTTATAATCCTCTTTGATAACTATTCATAAAATTCAATGAAATTTCAATAAAAATTACAAAATAAAAAATGTAAAAATCCTCACCCAAGAATATGTTCATTGATTTAGAGAGAGAGGAAGGGAGAGAGACAGAAGTAGTAACGGAGAGAAACGTGTATTGGTTGCCTCCTGCACGTGCCCCAACTGGGTATGGAACCCACAACCTAGGTGTGTGCCCTGACTGATGATCGGACCCACCACCTTTCTGGTGTTTGGGATGATCGTCTTCCACTGAACCACCTGGCCAGGGCATCACAATATACATTTTTGAACTCAGAACAGTGGTTCTAAAATTCATAAGGAAGAGCATGAATTACCAGTCATTTCTGAAGATCAAGAGAGGGAGGCAGACTCTTGCAAGTAATTAAGACAGTGTTTTGTCTGCAATAAGAGAAACCAGTCAATGGAACAAAGTAGATACCATAATAGGCAAAGATGGACATACACAATTCTGTATTATGTGTTATGGTAAGAGGTGGCATTACAGATTGGTGGGGACAGTGGACATGTCAACAAATGGTGCAGAAACAGTTGATTACCCACATTTATAAAAATTTAAGATGCAATTTGTTTTATTTCATCATGTGAGGTAGACTCTAAAGACATAAAAAGTACAGAAGGAAAGCCGAAACATTTTTTTTATCCTCACCAGAGGACTTTTTTTATTGCTTTTAGAGAGAGAGGAATGGAAGAAGGAAGGGTGAGAGAGAAACATTGGTTGGTTGATGCTGTTAGGCACCCCAGCTGGGGATTGAACCTGCAACGTGGTTCGGGTGGTGTGTTCTGACCAGCAATTCAACCCACAACCTTTGGGTAACAGAATGAGCTCCAACCAACTGAACCACACCGGCCAGGCTAAAACTGAAATACTTGGAAGAAATATATGAGACTGTCTTTATGACTGCAGTCAGAAAGACTTCTAAAGCCTCAACAAATACAAACCACAGAGAAAAAGATTGGACCATGTGAAAAAAAAATCTAAAATTTATGTACTTGAAGACTTCAAAATCATTAGAAAAGATAAATTATGACTGTGCAATGCACATAGGTGATAAAAATTAGTGTGCACCATTAAAAAATACACATCAGAATGAAAAAGACAAATAGCTAGGTAAAACAGGGAGAGGGAACTCACAAAAGATGAAACCCAAGTGGCCAACTAGTATTTGAAAAGATTCTGTACCTTGCTATTATTCAGAAGATGTGTAGTAACATGATAATGAAAGACCATTTCATGTCCATCAAGTTGGCACTGAAATCTCAATGATTGACAAGTCTGTATGAGAATAATTTGTTACATCATATGTAGAGAGCAGCTGAGCAATATCTGGTAAAGCTGAAAATGCCCTTACCATACAACCCAGGAGGTATTGATACACCCTAGAGAAGTTCTTTCACATGTGCCAAAGGAACCATGTATTAGAATGGTGAGGATAGTACTGTTTGGATTAAAAGAACTATGGATACACATGAAAACATAGATAAATTTTAGAAATATAACTGTGAATGATAGAAAACAGGTTGCAGAAGGATAGGTACAATCTAGCATTTATATTAAGCAGAGGTCAGCCAATGGGCCAAATCTGGCCTTCCACCTGTTTGTGTAGATAAAGTTTTATAGGAGCTTAGCCGTGCCCATGTGTTTGTGTGTTGTCTGTCTGCTTTCACATCGCAGCAGCAGAGTTGACCGTCTGCAACAGAAACCATACATGGCCCTCAAGGCTGAACGTGTTCACTATCTGACCTGGGAGTTTGCAAACTCCAGATACCAAAAAAAAAAAATACGGGCTTGTTCTCATAGGTTAAACAAACAATATGTTGTTTATTGTATATTTTACGGTTACATATACACTGTATATGTATTTTTATAAAAGTAAGAAAAGATGCATGGAAGTGATAGATAGTAAATTTAGGATGTTGATTGTCAAAGGAATGGGTCAGAGAAGGGTCCACAGGGAGCTTCAGGTGTATCCATTTTTTATTTCTTAAGCTAATTAGTGGGCTTTGTAAAATTATCTATACTTTTTTAAAAATCCTGAACATATTCATAATTAATTAAAAAGGCCTTTAAGAACACGTTGAATCCTGTGGCACCAATAGATATTTTTATAGGACATAAGCATAAGGCTGAGTGAAATTTTCTTCGCTTATTTCTGAAAGAGGAAAGTAAAAAGAAGGAAATAGTGAAGATGGTTCAGAAAAAGACAGTTAAATACTTTCCATTTCACCTCTACTCATGGTCCTACTCCTGTAGTTCCCTTCACTCGCAGTGTCACGCACTGCTCCGTGGGCGTTCGTCCCGTTCTGTCACCTGAGGCATACACGTAACACATGAAAACATCTTTCAGCGGTATAGCAATGCGTGGTATCTGCCTTTATTCTACAGGCAACAGTGATTAAGAATCTGGTGGTTTAATGCCTATCCGAGTCTGCTTTCTCTGCATATATGTAGTGTATATTATAGAATAAATGGCTGTGTGTTTGTAGCATGTAGGTATATACATGTTTGTGTGTATATTCATGTAGGTTTATACCAACCTGCCCTTTTCACTTGTATTTAAGAAAGTTTTAGCATGTCACTTTCCACTTCATTACTTTTTAAACTGCTACATAGAATTTTGTATTACTTATTTAATCAGTCCTTTATTGATAGCATTTGGGTCATTTCCATTTCATAACAGAAATGATGCTACAATAAACATCTTCACGTTTACATCTGTGAATACATGTGGAGGAAAACCTCTATTTCTTCTTCCAAACTTGATTTTTTCTTAAGTTCCTGTTGAACACCTATTCTCATTCACAATTCTTTTACGTTTAAAATGTTTTTATGCCCTACTTTTCTATTTGCAAATCTGAGATAGCTTCCTGGTGGTTTGGTGCCACTTCAGGTTTAGCAGAGCCCATTTCTCTCTCGCACATGCCCCGCAAAGTACAGCCTGGAAATGTCACCCCACAGAGGGGGACACTCCGACTCAGCATGCAGAAAGTATCTGCAGCTGAGCGTGCATAGCTCAGTACACTCAGAATTAATGGTTGATGATGCTGAAACTCACTTTATCATTAAAATTTGAAGGGGTCTTGGTACCCTGAATTGGTACCCTGATGTTGACTTTATAAAGTTTTGGAGTATTTTATTGTGACATTTTATCATCATCACATTATGGCTTAAATAGCTTAGCTAAAAGTAAAAGATTTAACTTGCTTTTGCTTTTCTTCTTTCTAAATATGTCCATGAAAATGTCATGCTCTGCTGGGCTTAGTTTAACTACTGTAATTCAGTGGCATTTTCCTGCCCATATGTTTTGATCCCTCTACCTCTATAAACTATAGCTTGTGTGTAATTACTTTCTGGCATTATGTTTTCTAAGCTGTAAGAGAAACATTACTTTTGCTCTAGCATCTGTAATGCTGTAAACAAGGTGCAAAATTAAAGTGTATGCATGTTTTGTCGGAGGGGGAGTTCTTTTGCACTGGGAGATGTGAAAGGATTATTAACATTCTATGTCATTCTACAGAGACTATGTATGTTATGTTGTTTTATTGTAGTTTTAAGAAATGTCACTTTAGCATTTCCCCCTAGTGTGATGGGAATGAAAACAAAGCATTTATATGGTGTGTCAGTTGGGAAATTGAAAAGTTTTATCAGCCGGCCTACCACCACCAGCTTAGTGTAGCATTTAGTACTTAGTGTGGAGGCTTCTCTGAAGTGGTTTCAAATTAAACTATCAGCAGGAGTTAACTCAGGGATAGCAGCTGCTCCTGTTTTATTACTTTTTGTCAAGATGGGCGTGTGTAGCCAACTATTTCTCAGCAGTCTGGGGAGCACATGGAACTCCTGGCCCTTACATTTCTTCATTCTAAAACTTTCCTCTCTTTCCCTTGGGTTAGTTATATTTTATATTAGTTTTTTACTTTTCTTCAGTATTACTGAGAAGCAGTCATTTATATAGTTCTACGTAATCTGTATTAAATAGCTTTTAGTTGAGTAAACTTTGTATACATCTTCGTGGATCTCGATCTATCGCTAGGTTATGGCCTTACCCCACCTAATAAATATTCTTGTACAACTGGACTTTAATTTTTAAAAATATTTTCTCTTACTGTTATAGCATATATCACATTTTTCAAATGCATTGATTGGGACTATGAACCACAGAAGTGTACTAAGTAACTCCTAGAAGAATCTTAGTATGGACAGGATTGCTAAACAGTCATTCAGTAGCCTGGTCACCTCCTGTCTTATTAACAGTAAACTGCTTTTGATCAAAATTTAGTTTTGTCCTGCCCTGGCTTGGTCGTCCCATACAGCAAAAGGTTGTGGGTTTGGTGTCTGGTCAGGGCATGTACCTAGGTTATGGCTGGATCCCCTGTTGGGGTACGTACAGAAGGCAACTGATGGATGTTTCAAGGCAACTGATGGATTTTTAAAAAAATATTTTCTTTTTTAATTTTTTTAGAGAGAGGGGAAGGGAAGGAGAAAGAGTGGGAGAGAAACATCAATGTGTGGTTGCCTCTCATGTGTCCCCCACTGGGGACCTGGCCTGCAACCCAGGCCTGTGCCCTGACTGGGAATCAAACCGAGACCCTTTGCTTCTCAGGCCCATGCTCAATCCACTGAGCTACACCAGCCAGGGCTAATGGATGTTTATTAAGTCGATGTTTTTCTCTCTCTCTCTCATCTCTATCTCTATCTCTATCTCTATCTCTATCTCTATCTCTATCTCTATCTCTATCTTTCTTTCTCTTGTCAATAAACATATCCTAGGGTGAGTATTAAAAAAAATTTTTTTAGTCTTATCTTTGTACATAAGACCTTCTCAAAACCAGAAATTAGGCCTGGTGCCAAAAAATACAATTCCAGGATTTGGGCTTCCTTTTTAATTAGGTGCTCCTCTAGGTCAGCGATTTACAACCAGTGTGCTGCAAGAATTTTTAAAACATGCAATAGCTATTTAGTCAGGGGCACTGACTTCTTTTCTCTTAGATTGTTAAATTAAAAAATGACAACCCTCCCTTAGATTGTCAAAAAAAAATGACAATAGCCGTCAGGTGTGAATGAGTCAGAATTATACCTTTCGGTTTTCTTGTCAGCTCAGTGAAAAATATATTTTTTGGTGTGCTACAGATTTAGTTACTAGTTTATATGAGCCATGAGATGAAAAAGGTTGAAAATTGGCTGTTCAAATCAGCATTCAGTTTTGTCCCAGTGACAAGGTTTTGTCACTTCCAGTCTTATTCCAGCTGTAGAGCAGCTTTCCAGAGATGAACCTGCCCGCCTTGTGCAACACTTTTTTTTTTTTAAAGACCGTATTTATTTTCAGAGAGAGGGTAAGGGAAGGAGAAATAGAGGGAGAGAAACATCAGTGTGTATTTGTTTTTCACACGCCCCCTACCGGGGACCTGGCCTGAAACCCGGGTGTGTTCCCTCTCTGGGAATTGAACCAGCAACTCTTTGGTTTGCAGGCCTGCGCTCAATCCACTGAACTACACCAGCCAGGGCACAGCACTTTTAAATGCAACAAAACTAAGGCAGGCAGGCCAAAGAAGGACTTGCGTGTAACTCTCTCCATTCATAAAGGAGGATTGAGAATCAGTACTTGGTAATTAAAAAAATGAAAGAATAGAAGGGAAATATCACTTGTACGATTGCTTTAGAGTAATATTATGTCTAGAATACAGGGTGGGGCAAAAGGAGATTTGCAGTTGTGAGTGCACGAAACACAGAGTTTATTCTTGTTATTACTGATCACTTATTGTATTATTTTCCATGCAAACAACTGTAAACCTACTTTTGCCTCACCCTGTACAAACATCCCCTCAACTGCATACCTGTTTCCTGGAGATAATATTGTTCCTGGCACACTGCCTTGTCCAGGCAGTCCAGGGATGCCACCCAGGGATGCCACATAGGACCTACAGCGTAGTGCCATCTATTTGCCTCTGTAGTTTCTCTTTTGGTTACGGATTCTAAAGAGAAGCTCCAAGCAGAGAAGTCCTAATAAGCTGAACTACACTGTTCAGGACTTATCTCTATGGTAGATTCCTGTCTTGAACACCATTGCTCTTTTTTGTTTTAAATGAAATTGCGTGCACTTGTTCTGACTGTAAAGCAGAATATAGATAGAAAATTTGGAAACAATTTTCATGATAGAATATTTGGAAAAAGTAAGTATATAAAAGAAAAATATCGACTATAATTCCACTTTCTCATAGTTAATTGCTATTATATTTTGATGCATTTCTGGTCTTTACCTTTTCATATGATACTATAATTTTAACACAGAGACTCATGAATATACTGTTTTTAAATTGTTTTCATTTAACTTTATATTGTGAACCTTTTCCCATTTCAGTAGTTTTATAAATTATGATTAAGTTTTTTGGTATAATGCGTTTTTTATTATAGAAAATTTACTAACAAGAAAAGGACAAGATTAAAATCACTTAGGGTCCAAGCACTGACTAGTGACTCCTGCTGGTCTGTCGGTGGCTCAGCCTCTCTTCTGTGCACACTTGGTGTATTTTCTAAAACAGAACGGGGCATACTGGGCATAATATTGTACCTTACCTGCTTTTTTCACAAAGCGAGTTTGTGAACATTTTCCTAAGGTGTGATATTTAATGGTATTCCATCAAGGCGGTATACCAAACTTTATTTTGCTATTGTCAGATATTTAGGTTATTTACAGTTTTTTCCTATTATAAACAGTGCTGTGGTAAAATTCTTAAACCTGCATTTTAATGAACCATCACTGATTACCTCCTTATGATAAATTCCTAACAGTGGATTAAATAGATCAAAGTTAATGGATCAAATTTTTTTTTCAGACTTTTTATATGTACTACCAAATTGCCTCAGTGAAAGGCTTCATTCTTACCACTGTAACTTTATTTAAAGCTCTTCCCTTACCCTGCGTTGCTTATGGATGAACCAGAAGAAAATAACCACTAGGAACTTTGTTTCTTTCAACCTAACTCCTATTTTTACGTTAGAATGCTCAGATTTGTTAACCATGACTCATTTCTGTAATTTTTAGTTCAGGCGCCCAGCCGACCCTTGCACTAACCCACAGCCCCTGGCAACCCTCTTGCCCAGAGCCTTTCAGGGGCCTTGTCCAGGGTACTTAGGAGTCGGATTGCCCCTCCCTTGTGCCTGTATTTGAAGTCAGGACTGTCTATGCCTTAGGTTTGGGGAACTTCTATGGTGACCCAAAGTGAATACCAGAAATACTCCTAGGTCATGTCCAAGATTGGAGAACTTTTTTTGGCACTCCAAAATGGATTTTGAAAAGTACTTTTCCAGCTGTTCCCTCTCTGCCCACATTGTTAAGTCGTTCAGAAAGGCAGTGGAATAGAAGATAAAGTGCTTGGGTTTGAACTTCAGGCTGCCTGAATTAAAATCCAGCTTTCCCACTTAGGAGCTGGGTATTTTAGGCAATTGCTTAATCTTTCTGTACTTCAATTTACTCATCTATGAATGGGGCTAAACCTCTTAGGGTTATTAGATGATTATTTAGTTGGTGTATCAGTTAGGGTTCAACCAGAGAAACAGGACCAGTTGGAGAAGTATATGAAGAGATTTACTCTGGGTAATTGGCTGGAGTGATTGTGGAGCTGTCTGGGCAAGTCAGAAATCCGCAGGGCAGATCACCAGGAAGGACAGGCGGAAACTACATGGACTGAGCTGCCATCCACAGGAGACTTAGCTTTGCTATTAAGGCCTTTCAGCTGATTGAATGAGGCCCACTCAAATTATCTAGCATTATCTCCCATATTTTAAAGTCAAATAATCATGAACTTTAACTACATAAAGTTGTGTCTGAAAAACTGCAGACTGTAGCCTAGCCAAGTTGACATATAACATTGATCATCACAGTAGCTTCGGACCTCAGTGAAGCAGACTAAACCCACTTGGTAATGAATTGCATTTTACCTCTGCTTTTCAAGCTCTTTAACTGTCTATCCCTCAGTTCTTTTGGACAGATCTGACAGATATGTTAGTTTTGTCATAAATAACTGTCCTGTTGCATTGTCCGTGACCCTAAAGGTTCTGTCTGTTGGAGCCAGGGTGTCTGGTCCGGGCAGGATTCTGTGCGGGCACCTAAACTGGTATCTGAAGCTGGCATCTGCATAAGCACCCCTGCTGGTATCTGCTCTTACCACATTTGTGTTACCCTTTCATGCTTAGATACGCGCTGCTACACAGGTCTGCTTTGTGTGGGCTGGTGAAGTCTGGGATCGTCAGGGACTGTCAAGTGGTCCCACAGGCTTCTGACGCAGTGACAAGGTATTAGCTTTGCCTACTTATAGAAAAGGTGTAGATTTGGTTCTCTCTTCTTACTAGTGCTGGTTTTTCATAGCCAGTTCTACATAGCAGATGAACCTCCTTTGGGGAAGTTAATTTTATTTCTTTGAGCATAATACACCCTAATCTCCACTCAATCTAAATACAGGGGGCTGTCTTCTTTGTTCCCTCACCCAAAGTAGAAAAAGATAGGCGCCACTCAGCAGTAAAATAGCTAGTGGAAAAAGCTCAGTAAACATTGTTAGCATTGCTTCCTTGTGGTCTTGGATTTCAAAGCTTTTAGCGGTAGCTCTGGAAACAATGCCTGTCGTTGATCCTCTCATGGATTCTCTAGGCCTGCATTTCAGTGTCTGGTTTGTTTGCAGTCCTACTAAATCAGACCTTGTGCAGAAGTATCCCTTGCCTCCTCCTCTGAGGACTGCCTCCCAGCGGAAGGGTAGACTCCTGGAACCGGGTCGTCACACAGCCTTACCCCATTTGTCCATAGCGGGTAGACTTCTGACCTATAAGCCGTGATGATCAAGTCCTTTGTCTTGAAAGTTGAAATTAAGGATACAGCTGAGAGCCGTGGTTTCCGAGCTTGAGGACTGTTTAGATTTGGGTTTGGTGGGACATATATATGATGACACTGGCCGGGTATGCTGGTGCACAAGCAGGGAGAGTCCATCTGTAGCAGGAGATTTGAAGAGAGAAGCAGAGAGAGAGTGGCCCCAGAGAAAGGGAGGAGGAGTGAGGGCTTGTGCCGGAAGCCTGTTGTTTCCCAGCGCTGCATAAAGTTCACCTGCACTTCCCGTGTATGGGAATTCCCAGGATAGCCTTGTGTGCTCATAATTAAAACCTTTTCTTAAAATTTGAGTTTAAAGGGGTTTCAGTTGCTTTCACCCTCACAAGATAACATACCATTGGAAAAAATAACCATGATATTGTAATTTAGGAATGAAAATTACATACTTAACATATTACATTGTTACTTACATACTTACTTTAGTAGTACTAACCCAGACTATAGCCTTGCTTCAAGATTTATTTACACCTAAGTTAGGGTACCATGAACATACTAAAAAAAAAAAAACAGAGCAGAGTAGTACTTTATAGTATTTATGTACAAGCCAAATCCCTGCCGTGTGTGTTGTGTGAAGAGAGAAATATATTGCTTGTCTATGAACACAGACATCAGATCTGTGCCTTAGTGAGTAATAGAAGCCTTTATTGTTTTGTCTTCTTCCACCAACAAAAAACAAAACAAAAAAACCTCTTTGTGTAGGATCTCCTAAAACAACACAAAATACAGACAAACTCATGAATTTTCCAAATATTTATTTGCATACGCTCTTGGACATGTTATATATGATGAAGAAATGGCAGAAGTGATGAAAGTCTTAAATTGTTTTCTAATGTTCTTTAAAATGCCTTCCCCTTTGCTCCACCATTGCCTCTGATTTAAATCTTTCAAGCCATGGCATAGAGGGAGAAGACAAGTTCTCAAGGTTCCTTGGTAATTAATTCACAGTCGTCACTCGTAAGTGATTTTTTTGTGTGTTTTCCTCTCAACATTCAGCTGCAAGTGAACTTTTTATGAGGCGGGGACTAAGACCTCAGTCTTTGGAACCTTCCTGTCCAAGTTCAAATCCTGACTTCATTATTAAAGCTATAAGACCTTGGACATTTAAATTACAAAAACTCTTTTCTCACTGTAAAATTGGCATAGTAACAGTACCCTCTTCTAAGGGTGCCTGTGTGGATTAAGTGAGTTAAAAGATGTAAGGCATTAGAACCATGTTCAATTAGGTTAGCTATTATTGTTGGAGTGGATTAGTTATCAGGTCCACCTGTCTTCTGGTGAATTAAGCAATTGATTCTTAAGTGGAATTTAAATTGGGATATTGGAGTATTTTAAGTTTCATATTTAAAAATTAGAGTAGTAGGTAGAATAGAGATCATCCCAACCTTTCTAATAATGTTATGTTATAGGTGAGGAAACTGACATTAAGTTACATAGTTATGCTCACAGAGTGACCAGGCTGAACCTGAACCTCAGTCCCCTCACACAGCTCACCCTCTCGGTCAGAAAAGTCTCCGAAGGAGTCTTGGTCCTGAGCCCCGCATGCCCTGGGTCTCCAGGATGCGCTTACAGACCTAATGCAAGCAGGTGCTTTATGTCCAAGGGTTCGTCACCTCTCCGCTCTCCTCTTCGACCCTCTACTTGCATAAAGAAGCAACCCGATCTAGGTGTTTAAATAAAGTAGTGCCCTTTTGTGTCTTTAAATAGTAGCTGCTGAGAATATAGCCTTTAAATCTCCCGCAGATTTGTTCTGGTCAGTCTGAGGCAAACTACAACTTGCACGTATGGCAGGTCTGTTGTTGGAAGGATGACAGTTTCAATAATACCTCCATGAAACGTTGATAAATGCATATTGGATGTCAAACAGATGTATTGGAGATTTTGTACAATGATATATTTGCAAGTAGAATTTACTTATATTCAACAAATGGTTTTGTGTGTGATAGCACTTTGCTAGGCATTCGAAACCCAGGCAGTTGAAACCCTAAAAAATAAATCTACAGAAACTTTGCCCTACCCTGATTTACTTGAAACTCTGTTAAGGTTAGCAGTCTTCCTGTCTTCTGAATTGTTCTTCCTTTTACTATACTTTTCTTCCCTGTAAAGCACCACCCTAAACAGCCTGTCTTTCTGTGGGAAGCCCCACGAAGGGGCCTGCTTGACCTCCCTCCTCAGCTGGAACGGCAGTTTGGAGGGGCGTTGAACAGTGCTGTCATTTAGCTCAGTGTTACACGAAAGCCTGTAGGGGCTCTTTTCCAGTACCTTCTTGTAATATCTTACAGGTGAAACATGGAAAAGTAGAGTTTGTATATTAGAGTTTAAAATATACATACATGTAATTGTGACAAATGTAACAGTACTGTAAGATGTGAAAAATAGGGGAAACTGGGTGTGTGGGATTTGTGGAAACTCTTTACTATTCTTACAACTATTCCATAAATCAGAAACTATTAGAAAAATTTTAACTTTATTTAAGAAAAAGATTCCCCTCACAAAACATACATACAAAATTACCAAGACAGAGAAATTGCAGCAATTCAGTATTAGCATGGTGAGGAGCTTTTATTCTGCATCACCAAATAATATATGATGAACTGATCAAGACCAAATTATTCAATAAGAGGAAGGTCATTGCTCTTATAGGAAGTCGTAATTTGAAAACAAAGGACATTTTTGTTTTGTTTTGATTTTTGGCTTTGATAAGCTGCATCTTTATTTAGGGGTGTTCCAGCTCGGGACTAGCCCAGTAACTAGAACTGGAAGTTCAGGGTGGGGTCAGAGACAGGGGTCTGGTCTGTCCCTTTCCTCTCAAGATGCTTCTCCACCCTTCCTAAGGAGAGGAGGTGTGGGAGATAAGACCTCACAGAGGTGGGAAGGATTATTCCTCAGATCCATTATCCACTCTTCTTGGGCTGATGCTCACGTATGCTGCCTGACTCACATATGGGTGTTTCCTGAAGGGTGACATCCCCCTGAGAGACACAGTGAAGGCCTGGGGCTGCCATGGGCTGCAGTGAGCTGGAAGCATCCAGCACTAGTCAGCAGGACTTAGAGGTTCACATAGGCAAATGTTCTGTCACTCTTCTGCGAATCATCTGACTTTGTCACTTCATGCTGCTAAGCAAAAGATAAACACTCTGATTCCCACCTAAAATCTCAAGAAGGCAAACGTAAAACCCACAGGAGTTACATGCAGAGAGGAAGTCCAAGGCCTGGGCTTTCACACTGTTTCCCCAGAGCACTCAGGCCCCTGCAGAGGCACCGGCGGAGAGCCTGGCACTGCAGCCGGGGGACTGTGCAGAGCTCAGGGCACAGACCGTCGGGCTCAACCTGTGCGAGAGGCCATGGGTGTGCCTGCAGGCTCCAGTGGCTGGAAGGTCCCCCTTTATTCTGAGACATTTACTCTACCTGTCTCGATCTCCCTTATGTCCTTAGTTGTAGGACTTCCGTTCAGCTAGATTTCAGGCAGTTCTGAACGATGGTGGTTCAGCAGTGTAGTTGTAATTTTTACCTGGTTGTGAGAGGATTCAAGTACCGTGTTTGCCTGTGCTGCCATCTTGACAGGCAGCCAGCACTTGCACTTGTTCGAGGGTCAGGAATCCGGGAGGGAGCAGCTCAGGTGGGTGGTTCTGACTCAGCGTCTCTCAGGAAGTCTCAGCCCAGAACAAACACTGCTGATGGGATTTTAGAGTTAAAAGGCAACGCCAATACAGCCATTCGCCACACGACGATGTTTTGTTCAACAGTGGACTTTGTTTGTGATGGTGGTCCCGTAGGATTATAATGAAGCCGAAAAATTTGTCATCTCCTGATGTCATAGCCATTGTAATGTCATTACAATGTGTTTGCATTTCTGGCCGAGTGCTCTTACACAAGGTCAAAAAGTTAAATAAAAAGTTTACGAAGTGAAGCTGTTACAGTAAGCGAAGGTTAATGTGTTATGGAAGAAACAATTTTCATAAACGTAGCATAGCCTTGGTGTGTTTCTAAAGTCTGTAGCAGTGCACAGTACTGTCCCAGGCCTTCACACTCACTCACCACCCACTCAGCGACTCACCCAGAGCAGCTTCCAGTCCCGCAGGCTCCATGCATGGTGCCCTACACAGGTGTGCCGTTTCTTACCTTTTTACCATAGTTTTGCTGTACCTTTTGTGTGTTTAGATACACAAATGCTATTGTGTGACAATTACCTGCAGTAGCCAGTACAGTAACATGCTATACAGTTCGTAGCCTAGGGACAGTATAGCCTAGGTGTATGGTGAGCTATGCCACCTAGGTTTATGTAGTAAGTTCACGCTATGATGTTCGAAAATGACAAAGTCACCTAGTGGCACGTTTTTCAAATGTATCCTGCTGTTAAGTAATGCATGACTGTAGAGTCGTTGTGTTTAAATTTTCAAACGTGGCCTGAAGTTTGAAACATCTTGATCACGGGGACAAAAACGAACGTACTGAAGGCTGCTTCCTAATTGCTTTGGCACACTTGTATCTAGAGCACAAATCAACTTTATTACACAGTTGATAATTATAAGTTTATGAGTCTGGCTCCTCACCCAAAAGCAGTTGTTCATCTTCGTGTCTCAGGCTTGGTACATGACAGATGATCAGTTAATGTTTCTTAATTTGGGAGGAGATACTTTCAAGTGAACTAGAAACAACTGGAAATCTGATTACCTCAGGAAACATATTTCTTTTTGAGGCTACTTGCAAAAGTAAATAAATGAGGTGGAGAAAAGCTTTACAAGTCAGTATTTCTGGGCTGGTTTTCTCTGCAGGCTGTGGTCTTCGTAGGCAGCTAAAATCACCCACAGTGGTCCTGCTGCCCTACTACCAAGGACTGTTCCACACCAGCTGGCTTTTCAGGGGGAACTGTGGCTGCTGTTGTTGACTGTCCCGTCACGAGAATTCCACCCAGTCCTTCTTAGACTCTTGGTGCCAGGGTTGGGAGGATGCAGTGGCTTGTGGGAAGGAGGTGGAATCAGGAGCAGAGCCTGCAAGCATGTCTTCGATTCTGACCCACCACCAACAGTTACATTTCTCTGTGCGCTCTTGTCTCCATCTCCTCATTCTCCTTTTCTTGAAGTTCCAGGAAGAATCCCAAACGTCCTCCGACTGGGCTCAACTCAGCATGCAACAGCTGTGGCCACGGTTACAGCTGTCAGAGTATTTGTCTGGAAGCAAAATGTGTGACTCTATTACACCAGCTCTGGGTGTTCAGAAAGGCTTTCTCTTTGTCACTTCATCAAAACAAGGATGGTATTTGTTACCTAGACAGGTGGACCTACAGGTAGAGGGAATTACTAGATAATGTATCTTCTTTTCTGACAGTAGGCTGTTAAGAAAAAAGACTGTAGTCTATACATCTGCCTGTGTGTCTGCCTACCTGTTCTTTCATCTATTCATCCACACATTGATTTCAGTTGGTTTCTATTATTATACATTCTTGCAACAGAAAGAGCCATGGCCTTAGAAACAATTAGTATATCTTACAGACATTTGTAAGGTGACAGAGCCATTAGTTAAAGGTGTGAGCAGGATGATCTTGAGTGCCACCAGAAGTTTGAATTGGGACTGGACTGTCCTGCCAAGCCAGTTTGAAAAACGCCAGCACTGGACCGGCTGGGACTTTGAGGAGTGACTCTGGCTGTGGCTGCTGCAGGAAGGTAAATGTTTCTATTGGTATCTGCACAGTCTTGCCGATGAGAATATACTTTATTACTTTTTCAAGTTTGATTATGCTTTAATCTCTCAGGTATATTTAATTTGAGTCGACATCCATGATTAGTTCTATGTTTGTGATATTTTTGAAAGGTTCTAGGTATCTTTAAGTGGTTCCACAATTCCTAATCTGTATTAAAATTGTGAGCCAAAAAAAAAAAAAAACTAAACTAAAAGCTTGTGTGTTTCCTTTTCTGTCCTCACCACCTAACCAACTGGAAGCTCTTAATGCAGGGGCTCATCTTTTTCCCTCTTGTCTGAGCACCTGGGAGAATCCCGGGAACATGGAAGACACTAAGGAAACAATAGTTACATTAATGTTTTTTTTAATTCTAAGTGTTTATGTTAATTTAATTTGATTATTAAGTCCTTATTTTTTATCTTTTGTTTAAGCACCATAGGTTTGTGAAATACATAGATTGTTTCTTTTTATAACTGTTTTGAAGTTGTATGCACGCTGCTGTTCATACTACAGTAGACTTCTGGGGGTTTTACCCCTGTAGTGGCATGTAAGACTTGACCTCAGTCTTTTCCAGAGAGTGATTTGATTATCTGATGGTTTGAACGCAATTTTAATTATTCGAAGGTCATGAATTTAACATGAACCAAATACTTCATTTTGTTTTTGTCATAGCAAACCTTTTTTAAAAACCTTAAAATTGTAAAGTGAGTGTTTATTACATGAAACTTGGGAAGTACAGAGGCGTAGGTAGATAACAAATCGTATTTTTGTACCTCTCAGAGCCAGCTACTGTTAGTTAACATTTTGGGCATTTGCAGTGATGTGCTGATAAGTACTTAACAGTCAGCTCCCTTAGTGTAATTCAACATGAGTGTCGGTTGATATTTTTACTGATATTAATGAGTAAGTTATATGTCAGAGTTTCTACTCTTTTTGTCAGTGACATTGAGCAACTTCTTTACTTATTTGTATAATAATTTTCAAATATTGGAAGAATGTTTCCTCCATTTTTTGTGCTATTCATAATGTGACAGCTACAAACAACATGCTTCTAAGTTGAATCTGCATTATTAACATTTTCTCCATCACTTTTTAAAGTCTAGGCAATCAGTAAAAGGATATGTTAGGCTCTGGCTTACCATTATTTGTGTAAATACACCTACTGTGGCCAGGTTCAAGCTACCCACACTACAGCACTGGTGGTGAATTGGGGAGAAAGTTACAGTACCACGTCTCTATGTCGTGTTCCAGACTGAAGACATGACAGACATAAAGGCTCTCGGGAGCAGAGATCTCAGCAAAGGTGCCGAAATGGTTAGGAAAGGATGAGTTTGGAGTCCTTATTGCCTTTGTTTTTGTGCAGTTTATTTAATTATAAGTGTATAATTTATGTAAGTTTAAGTAAGTCATGCATAATTTTAAATAATGGCTATATTTAAGAACTGGCCTGCCAAGTTTCTGAAAGTGTACTTGTTAGCTCTCTGAAGCCAGAATGAACTGACTCAGGTGCATCACTGAATAGATGTGTTCTCACTTTTCTTGTAGAAATAGAAAATATAAATATACATGTTTACCTACGTATTTGTGTGTGTCTGTATATTTGTATTTTTAAGTAGGAGTTTAAAACTAAGATCGGGATCATAGTGAATATTCAGTTTGGGCACCTGTTTATCTAGCTCATAGGAGGGAATTCTGACAGCAGGTGGTCATGCTCTGCTGCTTTGCCCGACTGTGTCCTCCAGGCCGCGTCACAGCAGCTGCAGCTGGCTGCATGGGCGCCGAGGTGAGAATGGCTGAGTAAGTGCCTCCTCTCTTCAGTGTGAAGGGGAGAGAAGACTCCGAATGGGAACAAGGGCGGCATAAATCCCGTGTAGCAGGCTGGTTGTTGTAAGGAGTGGCGCCAGTATGAACTACATCGCTCCGCAGGCAGCCTTGCGCCTCGAGAGTGTGCTGCAGCCTGGCTCCTGTTGTCCGCAGTGGGGTGCTCCGTTCACTGCCCACCTGGACCCCCTGCCAGCCATTCTCTCCCACATTCTCTTCTGTGTCTTCTCGCTTTCTTAATGCTTCTTTTACATGCTTTTAGAAGGTAAATTTACTCCCTGGGAATCTTTTTAAATATCTTGAAAAAATATGCCCTGGCTGGTGTGCTCAGTGGGCAGAGCGCGGGCCTGCGAACTGAAGGGTTGCTGGTTTGAGTCCCAGTCAGGGCACATGCGTGGGTTGGAGGCCAGGTTCCCAGTGGTGTTACAGAACAGTCACATACATGTACAGGGGCCCGGACTCCGGAGTATGGTATACTGATACCATCCAGACCACCTACTGGGCTCGTGTGCCCGCCGCCAATTGGAAAGATATCTCTCAATGCCAGAGATTTGTGAAAAGGAAAGGAAATGTTTATTTAAGGCGATACAGACCTAAAGTAATGACCTAACATCTTCATTAAAATATCAAAGTCCTTTAAGATACCCACAGATGCACTCAGCAGCTCCTGTCTCCCCCCTGCCCTAATTCAGGGTACCGTAATTTAGGGAAAGAGCACATGTCTGTGTTTCCAGACCACTGGCACCATCAGCCGTGTTTACGTCCAGGCAGGATGTCCAATTAATCCAAAGTCATGTGGCACCTTCTCATGGTCTACTGGCAAGAGTTCTTTATACCCATTTTTCCAGGCAAAGTCTCTTCTTTCCTCCACCAGAGCTGCGGGGGGTGTACACTCTGGTAAAGCCTCATTGTTCCCTCCTTCACCAAAGCTGTGAAGGGGTCTGCACTCTCACTAAGACCACATGGTTCCCCCCCTAATGGCTGCCATATCTGGGTTTAAATCCCCGCACCAATCTTCCTCTGTACTGATCTTCCAATCTTCCAATCTTCTTCCGACTCCTCCTACAATCAGTTACACCTGCCAGCATCCCTGTATTATCCCAAGTTTACTGGGCTGCCATC
>PVKM010016677.1:0-26609 GCA_004027735.1 Carollia perspicillata
TTTGTAGATTTCTTTCTTCTCAGGAGGGCTGGGCTTCTCTTGCCTTGGCCTTTTACAGGTGAATAAATCCCTATAATCTCCACCCCCCTTTAAAAAGTCCTGCTCATGTAATTAGTAGGGCTATTTCCATTTCACCTGGGAACTTATTGCAAATGCAAGGTTTTGTGCTGCTATGTAAATTAGCCTGGCTGTACACTATAATATTAAAGACAAACAAACAAACAAAATCCCCAAAGCATGGCTCCCACCATATGGATACTGAGTTCCTGACCGCCATCCACATTATCCCTGGTGACCAGGAAGCGAGCTAACAACTGATCTCAGTAGCGGGTACATTTACGTATTGGCAAGGTTTCAGACCTCCCCGCCCCTTTCCCCCTCCACTAATTGCCCTTCTAAGACTGTGGCAGAAAACACACTGGCTCCTGCTTTGAAGACCACAGGGGCTTGTGCGAGTGAATGGCATTTTATTACTTTGCCCTTTAGAAATCAGCCTCCGTACTGTCAAGCCCACCATGGAATTTTCCCCCACTTCTTCTTCAGATGTCAACCACCCAAATTTCAAATAACACTGGAGATGCCACTGGATGATTTGGCTGCATGTAGATCAGAGCTGCCTCTGGGCAGCTTGGGGGCCAAGGCTCTGTGGCTAGAAGGAAGTGGGGATTAACAGAGAATCTGAAACAACATTTTAGTTCAAAGATGCATCAATTAATTGGTTACTTTTGGTAACACACACACACACACACCCCTAGTTTTATGAGAATTGCTCGTAAATTGATGTGGGTAGAGGGCTAATCCAACCGAGTAATTCTTAGTCTTTGACATGCAACACCCAGTCTCCTAATTCCTCCCCTATATAGCGTGCCTATATTTTTAAATTAGAGAAAATTAAATTTGATTTTGCTTCAATAATTGTCTTGACAATTTTGAGATACCTTTTGAAACTATTTGCAGCACTCCAGACCTTTTCAAAACTAAGGGTGGAATTAACTTTTGTAGTTACTTGTCCCATGTTTGCGTTCAGAGCACAGGTCTTGCCCTGGCTGGGTAGCTCAGCTGGTTGGAGCATCGTCCCCGATACAAGGTTGTGAGTTCGATTCCCAGTCAGGGAACATACAAGAATCAACCAATGAATGCATACATAAGTGTAAGAACAAACTGATGTTTCTCTCTCTCTCTCAAATCAGTTAAAAAAGGAACACAAGTCTTTGCATTTTCAACTTAACAGCTGAGTTTGAAATCATATGGAAACTTCAAGTTAATTAAACACTTCAAGAATTATTATAGAATATCTTCGACAGTAAAACTATGCTGAATTCAGTATTTTCTTGATGATTATGAAGACATTTTCTGATAGCAAAATTATGAAAATCAGTTTTCATTGTGATATTAATGTGAGTAATTTTTAGGTCAATGGAGACCGAATTTTATAGATAAAGTAAACCTATGTTTTACTTGGAAACTGACTAACACACCCGGACATTACGTATGTGTATATCATGGAATGAGATAATGTGTATATCAGTGAACCAAGCACCAGGTATATTATAGTATATTTTCAGAGAATAGAATTGAATATTATTTTTACCTTGGGGATTTACTTTCTAGAACTGTTTTCCTATATGCTTCTTTTCTATCAATCTCACTCATTCAACAATACTTAGTAAGCACATACTAATTATATTTCCTTCAATTTTAGGCCAAACATTTATTCACAGTTTATCAGCTCTAAAATTGTGGTAAGTTTTAACACTGATGGCAGCTCACATTATTCTCAGCCAGAGAAATTCTATACCACCTGGCTGTCATTCTCAGTGGCACAGTTAGAAAACTAAGCCCTTTCATGTTCCTGTCAATTGACTTCCTAAGGACCACTTGCCGAAGGCGCATGAACTTCTCCATATTCCAAGTCTAACACTGCTGAAAAAGTAACTCAGCAATGTTAGACTTGGAATATGGAGAAGTTTAAGAAATCAAACTGATTTAGTTTGCTTATATTTTCCTTTTTATGTATGTGTAAGAGAGATATAAATATTTGACTACATAATTCTCTTATACTAAATACAAAAATGTCTAAAGAATAAGAAAGTATAATGTCATAGTTTCAATAAACATGATGCCATAATTTTTAGAGGCTTTTTTTCTGTTTCTTAATTGTATATAAAATCATGATACATTTCATCATCAATGGTGCCTTAGATTTAATGAATTCTGAGTACCTGCTAGACCCTGTACTAGGCTTTGCAGATACAATTAATTAAGTGATTTTTTACTGACTGTCTACGATGTGCTCCAAACTTGCTGTGTGCTGTGAATGGGCCAAACTCTCATGAAAGTTTTCCTGGCTGGGAAGAAAGAGATTGTACAGTGTTTCCAGAAAGGGAATAAATATTCTGGAGCGGGGAAATGTATAATGTATTATGAAGTGTATCATAATAGAGTTAAACACCAATGCAAAAAACATAATCCTTGTTCTCAAGGAATTTACAATCTAGTGGCAAAGCTAGATGTTAATTTCAAAATAGTGCATGAATGCTGTGAACTCCTGAAAGGTCTGGAAGAACTCAAGGGCAAATAAGTATTAGCCAGCTAAAGAGCAAAGGAAGAGTATTCCAAACAGGACTGTCATGTTTAAAAGCCAAGTAAGAGGGAAGCTGGGGAATGCTTCCAACCAATAGTAAGTTCAGCAGGTGGGACTTGCAGAGCAGGGGACCTTGTCTAGAAAGTAGGCGGGGCTTGGCTGATCTTGCAGGCTAGGGAGAGTCTTTTGGTCTTCATCTCAAGAGCTGTGGGGTTTTATTCAGGATATAGGCATGTTCAAATTTGTATTTTAGAAATATCGCTCTGGCTTGAGTGTAGAGAGTAATTTTCTCCCTTCCTCTCACCCGCAAGCAAAGAGCCAATGGTTGCAGGAAGTCAGGTGTCAACAATGGTGGCCATGTTAAGTTTCTCAGTTTTCCCAGCTTGACTGGATCTTCATCCCACTTGTGTGTGGGCTGTGTAGTAAAATGTTGCCCTCGGTAGCCTATGAGCACCACCCAGGGGGCGCCCCGTTACCGACACCACAGCCATTTTTAAATGAGGTCCCGTCAACATATTTGACTAGATAAGCAGACTGATAAACCCACTAATCCAGTGAGAATGGGTCAATAAAAAAGTGCCACTTCAATTACATGAAAAAGTAAAAAATCAAAGTGCGTGGTTGCTCTCCTGAGCTTCTGTGAGACTGAAGAATTTCCATCTGAGATTTATCAAAGGGTCTTGAAAACCAAAGAATGGTTTAGATAAAACTCAATTGATTTTGTGTTTCTGCCAGAACTCAGCTTTCTACAGGTCACAGCCTGTCAGGTGCAAAAAAAAAGAAAAAAATCATAATTTCCCCAGAGCCTCCTTTCATGATTTGGAAGGGAGAAGACACCAGCAAGTGCAGGACCAGTAAATGCTGGTGGCGTGTCTGTTTAAGTGGATGTAAACGAAAATGCCCAAAGGTGCACATTGAAAGGGATGATTCTGTACCTGAGAAATGTCGTTTCGTGGAATTCCCACTACTTTGGAAAAGCACGTGGCTGAAAGTTTTCTGTAGCACAGACAGCCGGGAAGACAATTTCAGTGCGTTCTTGCCTCTCCCAGAGAGCACCACCGCCACGCTTTCTCCTCTGGAGCCCATGGGAGGCTGGGACCCCCAGCCAGGTGGGCTGTTGCCTGAGCCATCCGGGAAGGGAGGGGACCCAGGGAGAGCACTGCCAGCTGTTCCTCAGCAGTGCGTGCCTTTCTGAGAACAGTGGCACTTTCTAAACATCCTCTTGCAAGGAAATAAAAATGGACTAACCGAGTCGTCTTTAGACATTTTATCCTCATTTGCTTTTGTATTTCTTGGGGTACGTGGATTTATCCCTGCAGGAAACCATTTAAAGAATGTAGATAATACCTACCAGTGTTGTGAGTCACCCTGTCAAGAGTGACTGCATCCTTGTGAGTTATTTATCATACCCTGAGGCTGGAATGAATACAGTTTCCTTGATGAAGAGATAAAAAGAAGCAACATAAAAGCAAGGTAAAAGAACACTTCATTAAAACTGAATCCACCTTCTGGTCTTAACTTTTTTTTTTTGCTTTTTTTTATTAGTATTACTGAAATTTATCATCACACAATTTACTTTGTAGAAAGTTTTCAGAAAATAAAGAGAACGGTGAGAAACAGAACAAGGTTGGGAAGGGAGAGAAAAACAGAGAGATGGAGAAAAGTTGAGAGACAAAAACCAAAAACAAAAAAGGAAAGGGTGTGGGGGCTGGGTAGAGAGAAACTGAAGAAACCGGCTTCTGTAGAACTGGAATACGGAAGGAACGGCTCTGAAAAGGCAATGGCTTTTTGCAGTTGAAATCGGTGGGAGGAGTTTGCAGAGAAAAGCATCCCCCACCCCCACCGCGCTCCCAGTGCAGGGCTGTAAAATGAGGTGGTAGAGAACAGGCTTAGTCAGCAGGAGCGATGAATTCTGACTTGTACAAACCAGTACTTCCACCTGAAATCCTGGGGGTGAAGCAAAGGTTTCTGAGGGCCGTAACAGCTCTTGGATTCTGGATCTGTCAGGGTGGGTCCTGTAGCCACCCGGAGGTGAAGGGCTTGGCTCCAAGAAAGGGTGAAGAAGGAAGATAATTAATGTTTTAGTCTGTGTTGATATTTATTTCAAATTCCAGTTTGTCTACCCTGTCCCTCATTGCTTCACTAGAATAGAACACAGGAGTAAACAAGCCTCAGGAAGAAGAACAGCTGATTTTCAGGACAATATTAAAGGTTAGCTAAATAGAGCAATGCAAGAAGTCAATGTTTTAATCTTGTAGTATTGTTTGTGTTTAAAGAACTTAAATTTGAATGACACAAATAATATATGGGTACAGTTTTTTGTAAAAGATGAAAATGTTACATATAAGGCTGAATTCTCCTTTCACCATTATTCTTTCTTTCTTTTTAGAGAGAGGGGAAGGGAGGGGGAAAGACAGGGAAAGAATCATCAATGTCAAGTGGTTGCCTCCCCACACCCCCCAAATGAGTCCCTCACCACCCAGGCATGTACCCTGACTGGGAATTGAACCAGTGACCTTTGGTTCGCAGGCCAGCACCCAATCCACTGAGCCACCCCAGCCAGGGCTCCTTTCACTGTTATTCTTAATCCCAAATCTCCCCCAGCCTCTCCCAATGCATCGTGTTTATTATGTTTCCTTTACAGATCTTCTTCTACGTAGAAACTATACAGTGTAGTTGTGTGTGTGTGTTTCATATAAATAGTATGGGTTTAGGATAAATTTTTATTAACTAAATTTGATATGTAAGAATCTGTGTAAGGTTAAGGTGTATAGCATGTTACTTTGACACTTATTGCAAGTTTGTACCCTTAAACACCATTGCTCTTTTTTTAGAGATTTACTTATTTATTTTTAGAGAGAGCAGAAAAGGGGAGAAAGAGGGAGAGAAACACTGCTGAGTGAGAGAAACATTGACGGGCTGCCTCTCATGTGCCCCCTACTGGGCACCTGGCCTGCAACACAGGCATGTGCCCTGACTGGGATTGAACCAGCAACTTTTTGGTTTTCAGGATGACATCCAACCCACTGAGCTACGTCAGTCAGGGCAACACCATCACTCTTATCCCCTCCCCTGGTAACCACCATTTTATTTTGCTTTCCACAGGTTTAACTTTTTTAGATTCCACATATGTGATATCATAAGTACTTGTCTTTCTCTGTCTGACTTATCTTGCTTAGCATAATGTGGTCTAGGTTTATCCTACTGTCACAAAGGAAAGAATAGTCTCCTTTCTCATGACTACATAATAGTCCTTGGTTTATATGTACCATACCCTTTTCATCCATTCATTTATTGGTGGACATTTGTGTTGTTTCCATACCTTGGCTATTGTGAATAATTGGGCAGTAAACACAGGGATGCACATAATTCACTGAAATCCTGTTTTCATTTCATTTGGGTACATACCCAGAGTAGAATTGCTGGATCCTATGGCAGATATATTTTTTAATCTTTTGAGGAAACTCTATATAGCTTTCCATAGTGCTTGGACAAATCTACGTTTCCATCAGTAATGTATAAAGTCCAGTGTGGGTTTTTATATTGCCATGACTCAGATGTGTGTCCTTATCAGCAGTTAAGTTCCATCTCATTCTTTTAAACTGTTCTGTAGTGTTCTGTGTCATAGGTCAGTCATAGTTTATTTAGTCATCTGCCTATTATTTATAATTACGTGGCTTTCAGGTTGTTGTTTGTTTGTTTTTAACACCTGAAAATACCTGCTGCACAAACCACCCTTATACCCACCTCCGTGCACATGCACCAATGTGATGATTTATTTCAGTAAGGCAGAAATATTTTGGCTTCTAGCCTTTGGGTCCTGAGGTCTTACAAGAGCAGCCTGAATTCAGCTCCATGCCACAGAGGGTCTGAAAAATTGCCTCAAAATTGAAGGGAAGGGAAGTTACTCTTTAATCTTAGCAAAACAGTAGCCCTTTTCCCAGCTACCTAACATGACTATTAGTTTTCCAGTCTTGATGATTAACTATCAATTAAGAAAGTTTGGCATCCCCCCCCAAATACTCTGATATCCTTTCTGTTTTTGTAGCTTGCATGTTAAATATGTATTTCAGGAATAAAAAATGGTAGCCATTTGTATTTATGTGAAAACATGCATAAACCAAGACATTCATCACGAAATAAAGAGCCACGCTGAAAACTAACGAACACATGAATGCATGAGATGGGAAAGGGAGAAAAAGGCAGATGTCGAAACTGGAAAGCGCAGTCATCCCGCAGCAGGCACCGCACAGTCTGAACTGCCAGTGTCAGGGTCAATGCAGTGGCAAATCCTTTGAGCAGCTGCTTGCGAGCCTCCCACTAATGAAGCTCTGTGAGTGCTCCGTCACTAATGCGATGAAGCAGGAAAAGGAATAAAGAAAGAGGGTGGGCCGAGGGAGATCCATCCTAAAGAAAGACTCCCCTCCCCAGCCACTTGTGGAAATCCATTTCAGGTCAACTGGGACCAATTGTGAGTTCTGGCCTTGGGCAAAATTCCTATTTTCAGTCAATAAATTAATGGGTGACACCTTGAAATGGGTTGCACTCTAACCAAATCAATGTCAGTTGCAGCAATCTATCCTCAGGCCAGATTCCCCCTGAAGGTCATAGGTTGGGGTTGACTGAAGAGATGGACAGATTCTCAGAACTTACTTCTATTTTTAAAATCAGTACGAAAAAGGCAGAGTGTAGTATTCCATTGCTAACACTTTCTCTTTCTTATTTTTGCCCGTCCTCTCTGTACCTGGCATGGAAGAACTCCTGATAGTATAGATTTCATTTATGCAGAGCTCCATCACGTACAGGGTTCTTTATCTGGCTGGCTCCAGGTTAATTTGTTTCCTCTAAGAAAGTTGCCCATAAAGCCAAAGAGGGAACTATTTCATTACAGTGGCTCATTTTGAAACAACCTCTAGGCAGCAGGAAGCAGAGAAGGCTGCTCTGTTGGTTCAGCTGGCTTTTCCAGCTGAAGATAACACGCACCACAAATCTGTTGAAGTTTGTGCTTTCTTGGAGGGGGAGGAGAATTCAGGGAGCAAAATATTAAGAGAAGTTGAAGTTTAATATTTCATAAATGTCTGCTCTTTTCCAGGTTTTATTCCTGTAATATTCTCAGTGTGTGGCCAGGCCCTTCCTAACACAGCCCTATTGAAGAAGGAGTAGGGAAAGGAAAAGGGAGGAAGGGTGGAGGTAGGGATTAAAAACTAGCCTTTGGGGGAAAAAAATGACCACTGCTTTTAAGTACCAACCGTGTCCTTAACTGGATAGTCAGAGCCCCATGGAATTGAGTCAATCATTCATTCTGAAACTAGGATGGAGGGCATGCATGGACGTGGCATTTGTTATGAGGCCAGAAGAGAGAAGTGACCCATTTAGAATCTTCTCTGAAAAAGGTGGGTTCCCGAGGCATCAGAAAAGTGATGGACTAGGAGCTTTCCTTTCCCTGAGAGTGTACTGGGTAATGTCTACTGGAAAAAAAAAATCCGAGGGACAAATATGGTTGAAACATTGGAGCAAAATCTTTTTCTGAATTTTGGAATCATTCTGTGGAACTAAAATATAGGAGAAAGATTTTTCTAAATCTCTGGAAAAAGAACAAGCGTTGGCATGTCCACATTAAGTATGCAACGCTGTTTCTGCCACCAGACTGGGAGTCTAACAAGCTCAGCTGCTTAGGAGAAGCACATTTTATTTTCAGGTTGGCCAAGCAATTTCCTGCCTTTGGAGCAAAAACCCATGCAGCTACTGTACCCTGACAAGATTTTTCTCTCTCTGAATATCGTAACCTTTTAAATAACAAGCATGCTGCTCTTTCAAGGGCTCCGAAAACATGGGCGGAGAAATACTAGAGCACCATTTTATCCCTTCCTCCAGAAGAACACCCCTTTCTCTAGGTGTATACACTATTGCTGGGGTTTCTGAATGCAAAGGTAGAAGATGACAGTTGTTTTCATCTCTCAAGTGTAAGAAAACATAACCAAAACACGCAATAGTGATCAAGTCACATAGCCTTGAAAAGAAGCAATGAAAATAGGGCCAGTTATACGTCTGAGCCAGGTGGGGGTCTGTCCCAGCACAGTAAGGTGTGCGGGGGCAGGGCGCAGGAAGAGAGGGGAGGGAGTGGGGCCATGATGCGAAGGTTCGTGAATGGTGAACAATGACATATGGCAGTTCACGTTCACTGACCAATATTTCTTCAGTGCATGATCATAGAGCTAAAAAGATCTTATATTTCATATGGTCCAATGCCCTTATTTTACCAAATGACTTGCTAAGGAGAATGCCACAGTCAAGCCAAGATTCAAGGGCTCCTGTCTGCCAGGTTGGTATTTTCCATTGCTTTGAGTTGGGTATTTTACCATTCAGGCTAAAACACACCATCTCTGTCTTCTAGTAGCTTACAATTTAAAATGTCTTTTTCCCAGAAAAAGGAGTAGTTTGGGGAATGAATTAGCACTGAGATGACCAGAGATGCTTGCTTCTAAGCCTTGTCACTGGGTGATCCTAAGAAAACCACTGAGCATGTCTGTGCTTACCAGAGGACCAGACAGAAAAGGGGAGACTGGAACAGTTGCTTCAGCACTTTAAGAGTTAGTGGTTCTCTGTTAAACCAATGTAGACTCTTTATTGTGCCATGAGAGATAAGGGAGTTTTCAGACTTAAGGCTAAATTTCTCATTTGCAAGTATGACATTGGAATAATCGTTCTACCTGTCCTGTTTCTTTATCAAAGGTCAGTGTAGGTTCTCAGAGTGACATAAAATGCCCTGGTTCTGTACTTCTTTCTTTACAAACAGGCCCCACATGTCAGCTTCCTGAGTGACTTCTGGTAACTCATCCTCAAATGATTCCTGGCATTGACCTCATAGAGGGTTAAACTTCCTTTCAGAAACCGAGGGCTACATGCCGAGGAGAGAGACCACAAAGGAGGGTGTTGTTACTTATTTTATACCAATTGGAAGAAGAGTGCCAAAAGGAAGAAAATGCTGTGGCATAATTTTAAAAATCCAGCTTCATAAGAAATTTTTACTGAGGTTTTCACTCCATTTTTTCCCTCTCTCCTCTCCACCCCACCTAAACCATGTTTAAAACTGTCCTTATTCAGATAAGAAAGACTATTTATGCTACTGCAGTCTTTGTTGAAACCTGGGAACAAAAGGTTTGAGCAGAGGTGGTGCAGATAGGGATCAGTGAAGTTGACTGACTGATTCCCGGCCTTAGACCAGAAGGGTTTGAGGGCAAAAAGTTTTCCTGCAGGGCTGCCTTCATCCTTCCCACTAGCAGAACTGAAAGAAGCATATGATGGAGGTAAAAAGGAGCTCCACCCTCATTCCTCTGCCCTAGCTACCTCTTTCTGAGAACTGAAGCGAAGAGAACAGCCACGTCCATCCATGTTTCTGAGAATTCCCAGAAAATGGCAGCAGGGCATAGGAAACCTACATTGCTGGAGAGCTGGAAGGCACCAGGAACACAGAGTTGAGTTTAGCTAATATCTATGTAGAAATGTACAGTATCTTCTTTAACAAAGAGTTAGGTATTAGCCCCTCATGAACACTGTAGGGTCTGGATTACATCTTGCAACCTTTGCCTGATACAATTTTTCAGAGGTGGAAGACATGTAATAAAGAATTAACATCTAGGGAAAAGCAGAGTGAGCTGCTGGAAACTTCCATGCCATTACATAAGGATAAGCAGACAAGCTGATAGAGTGCATATTTAAACGGTCCAGAATGAGGCAATATTAAAAATATTTATTCTGGTACCCGAAGTAGGTGTTGACATTTATATGAAGGGCATGCAGACCCAC
Organism: Carollia perspicillata; assembly: GCA_004027735.1. Taxonomy (NCBI): domain Eukaryota; kingdom Metazoa; phylum Chordata; class Mammalia; order Chiroptera; family Phyllostomidae; genus Carollia; species Carollia perspicillata. The sequence continues at coordinate 10,391 of PVKM010016677.1, forward strand.
TCGACTTCTTTCTGTGCACTGCCATGCTGTTCAAAGGGCCAACCACCTCTTGAGAATTAGCCTGCTTTATTTACTAAAAGTAAAACTTTCTTGTGTTCATTTTTTTGGAGGGAGTGTAAAAATAATTTGTTAGTTATCAAGATAGCCAAGCAGAAGGGAAAATGGCTTCCCCCTCCTCTATCACCCGCTTTGATGGCATGGTAACCAAATAACCAAGCTGTGCGCATGTACTCCCAACACAGAGGATGAGCGTCTTTAGGGCGCGGCAAGGTCATCCACACTTTCCTAAAGCTCCTCAGACAGTTCTGTTGCACAGTCAGCATTGTCTGAAGTCTCACCAGTTTGAACAGGTATCAGGAGAAAACTTGGTAAGAAAGGGAACACTAGGAAAGGCAAACATGTAAATGAGCTATGAAATATACATGTGCTGCTTTCTGAATTGCTTCATCAAACTTAGAACATGAACAGAACTTTGACATTTCTTTTTTTTTTCATGGGCATCCAGATGGGAACATTCTCTAGGAATTTATCTGTTTAATGTCTCTCAGTTCTGAGGGTCCCGGTATTGTTTTATAATCCATTCAAGAACACCACGATGGATGGAAAAGCAAGTAATTAAGTAGACCAGTAGTAAAAATTGTTCTAGAAAGAGCCTATTTTTACAGAAAATAAAAAGAGAAGTAAAAGCTCAAGTTAGGATTACTTTGCAACTAACTATGCATTATGGGTAATATTACAAATAAAACTGATTTTCTAAAACCAACTTGTTTATGCTCTTGGAACTCCCTACCAAAATTTTTCTTCTTAGCTGATGGTAGAGAATGCTTTAGCCATTTCTCTGATCTCTTGTAAAGGCACTGGGCTGGCTAGATTTGTAGGTAATTTTCAGGTTGTAACAGCAATAACCAATAACTTACCCATATTTAAAAGCTGTAATTATAGGGGGAAAAATTAAAGGTAAACCTTTCAGCTTTATTGAAATACAAGAGGATAGAAAAGCTTTATAAAAGGAAAAGACTGAAGACAGTCATACAAATGTTCTAGTTTGAAAATATAAATTGTTTTATTAATTAAAGGAATTTGGGCATATGTAATAGTAAGGACTATTGTCTTTTAACAGCTAAATAGGCAATCACGTAGGCTGAACCCAAAATCTGATGGTCTCCCGCTTTGTCTCCTTTAGGGTAATTTCCCCCTACCCCCCTCACTGCACTTAGGAGGCAGGGAGATACTTAATTAAGGAAGGTGCAGGTGGCCCTGTTTCAAGACCTGAAGGTAGAATTCCTCTGGGATGATAACAGGTCATCATTGGGGTTTATGAGTGAGACAGAATGTTCTTGTTTGTTATGGACAGAAAGGGGACATGATTTGACTTACATTTTAAAATAGTTTCTTTTGTGGAGAATATAATAGAGAAGGTAAGGAAGAATATCCGAGAGACCAGTGAGGGGGTACTCTGAGATTCTAGAAAAGGAGATGATGTGCCTAAGGTGATGATGGAGGTGGTAAGAAGTGGTTAGATTATGAATAGATATTAAAAGTACAGGCAAAAGAATGTGCTGATGGACTGGATGTCGAATGCAATTAAAGAACATGCAAGATGACTCCAAGCTTTTGCTGGAACAACTAGAAGAGTGAATTTGTCATGTACTGAGGTGGAAAGTCACAAGGAAAACACATTTATGGAGGGAAACCAGGAGTTCAACTTTGGACATGTTACATTTTAAATGTTTATTAGACACCTAAGAGGAAATGTCTGAAGTTTGGAAAGCGGTTCAGGCTAGAAACAGAAATGTGCGAACCTCGGCTTCCAGGTGGTATTTAAAGCCAAGGAAGAAGTGGAGATCAGAGAGAAAATGTTGTCAGATACAGTACAGAAGACACTCGAGGGTTAAAATTGCAGGTCCTTTGATATTTAGCGGTCGGGAACATGAAGAGGAACCAGCAAAAGAGACATTTAAGGAGTGGCTGGTAGAGTAGGAAGAGATCCAAGAGAGAGAAAGCATCCTGGAGACCAAGTGAACGTTGCCACCAGGTCTGTACGTGCAGTTGCTCTCGAACTTGACTGCTTAACACCACATGAAGTGACGGTCGGCCCACGAGCTTCCTCCCTCAGGGGGCAGGAAGCTATGTTCCCACAGCCAAAACTGTGATGGAAAAATCAATCTAACGGACCATCTATTCCCTTACTCCCTTATGTGACTTGCCACAAATAAAGAAATTTATTTTATGTGTCTGGTTCAGTTAAGACACAAATATTTCTGAGAAGGAAGAATAAGCTCAGGGTGTAATCTTTCCTCAAGGTGGGAAAGTCCTCTCTGTAGGTAGATGACCTCTTCTGGTCACATTGATGAGGCTTTTTTCTCCCTTATAGGATTCTGGACGTTCTAGAAGGAAATGATGAAAATTATGTAAAAATGGCTGAGCAAATATGGTGGACACACAGACACGAGGAAGAAGCTCAGAAAAAGGGAAGCATGGCTCACACCTACGGGAAAAAAAGAAAGCAAAATGCAATCAGGAATAAATAAAGGGAAAAAGAAAAAACATTATTCTTTGCTCCAAATAAGATCTTATACAACCAACAGTTTACACTGAAATACGATTGTCACAGATTTAGTCAGACATTGGCGGTGAGTCAGCACCAGCAGTACCCAAGGCTGTTTGCATAGGGTTCCAAAAGATTTTTAAAAGAAAGTTTTGTGTCACATTTTCTATTGCAATATAACATTAATTTTTAAAAGAGGTGTAGGAGAAGGAAACAAATTGCCATTATTAATGGGTGAGAGTCAATGTCTGAAGTTTCTGAGTACTTTAGAAATAAAATCTTTTTAAAAACTGCTTGCTTCTGAGAGTACATTCTGATACCAGAGTATAAAAACCATATTCTGTTCAGTGGGGTTAAATTATAAAAAGACAGAGAAATGATAAGATCATGATTAATATATATATCAATCTTATAATCTTATTAACTCTCTCCTTGCCTCTTTATAATATACATAATGGAATAAAGTAATATAATCACATCACAAAACTTTGAAAACATATAAAAGAAAAGAAAATCACCCTACATCAAACCACCCAAAACAATCGTCATTTTGGACTATGCCTTTTAAATCTTTTTCCTGGGCAAATTAAAAAAATCTGTACAGTTATAAAATGAATAAACTGTGTACCATATTTTCTCCATAGAGCATTAAGACACAGATTTTTAAATATGGATAACTGCCTTTCTAAACTGGGAATCCCTTACAGCAGGATCCTTCCAACCTTTGGATTGCAACACTTTCATTGCTCCAAAAATTATTCTCCAACAGCAAATGACAAAGGAGTCTATAGAAGACCCTGTTAATCATCTGTCATATAGTACATCCTTTTTTTTCTTGGCAACTCAAATCCAAATTTTGTTCATATGTTCACACGTCCTTTATTGGCATCCATTCCCAGTTCCAAGGTGATTGGGCTTTGCTGAGCCTGAAGGTCCAATTTTTCTGGGTATGAACCTGTGACTCAGGTCTCTCCAGTGAGATGTGAGGAGAAATCTGGGAACAGTTTATTATTAAGAGTCATGAAAAAGAGATAGATCTTGCAACCAGGAAGAGAGCTAGCCAAGGACAAAGCCAACATACTGCAGCTGGCAAAAAGGAAAGAGGGAAGTAACATAGATACCAATCCTGGTATTTGTACCCTACTTAGCATCCTACTTAAATATTCTTTATTGCTTAAATTAGTAAGTTGAGGTTTACTGTTACTGAAGCCAAGGCTGCCGCACTAACACTGAGCCACTGCCCTGAAGCTGTCGTCTCTCTCAGTTAGGAATTAGCTCTGTTAGTTGGGTTTCTCAGAGAGAAGGGCCCCATACAAGGTTGCCCTTGACTCTGGATATTGCCCAAGATCTTGCCACATTGTAATTAACACTTATTTTTCTCTGACCTATACCTTTTTTCATTTCCTTAATTTCAGAAAAGAAGTTTAAGGTGTCTTCAGGATCCGGTATTAAATGTTGGATTCTTACCTTTGGTACTGCGAACCAAACTGCGATCACATACTGAATTTATTCAGTATGTATTTGAGCACTTCCTTTGGTCTTTTATTAGACATTGCTAGTACAAATAAGAATGAGGCATAATATCAGTCCTCAGTTGGTCAAGCAATATATATTTATTGATTACCAGGCATGTGTCAGATGGGGTTATCACAGAGAACAGAGTCAGACGAGATGAGACAGACACATCCCTCCAAAACCCAAATTCTATAATAGTATAACAGTGGCATAAATAAAATATTCTAGGACTCAAAAACTGACAGGAGGCTCATTGACAAAGAGTGAGGAAAATTTTTACAAAGGAAATAACTAGATTTTGATGTGCTTTGGTACAGAAATAATATTTGAATTGGGTACCAAAGGATAAATAAAAATTTTCCTGGTGTAGAAGTGGAGCAGGAAAGGACACCTTTGACAAAGAGCTTAATATGAATAAACATAGAATCGCATTAAACATTTGGAAGACAGTGAAAAGTTCAGGGCGGCAAGAGATACTTGTGAGATGAGAGTAGGAGATGAGGCTACAAAGATTGGTATAATTGCGTATAATCTGGTGGACCGAGATGAGAATTTGGGGTTTTATCTTGTAAGCACATACACCTCAGGGGAACATGGGACATTGCATTTAACATGCAACTTAAGGCAGAGCATTTATTTGAACTCCTGAGATTTATCTGAATTCATATGAATTTTGCAAGCCTATACCATAAGATATCTATTGATAATATAAACTTAATATGTTTCTCTAAATCTTTAAGTAAAAGTAATGACCAAGGAAGACATGTCCAATTTATTCTATCTCTTACTTCCCCAGCGTACTCACAGTCTTCGGGGGTACGTATCCTAGACTGAGAAGCACTCTGGAAGCAATGGATAGCTCAAGATTGTTTTTAAGAAGATGATTTGACTTTGGGTGGTGGACACACAGTGCAATATACAGATCATGTATCATAGACATGTACACTTGAAATCCATATGACCCTATTAATCAATGTCACTCCAATAAATTTAATAAAAAATAAAGTCAATTAGAATTAAAAAATTAAAATAATTAGTTAATTAATTTAAAAAAGAAGCCGAGGCAGAATAAGGGCATGTTTTTCACCTCCCCTTCCCTCAGGAACACATCTCTGGTTTCAGAATGGTGCATGGACTAGAGGGAGGAGGGAGACGAGTGACATGCAAAAGGAGAGAAAGCACTACATGGCACTTGGTGAAAAGTGGAATTTGAGCTAAAGTAAATAGTAGCTGTTCATCTCCCCAGCATCCATGTCCCCTCCTTCTACCAACAGCCTCAGCTTTCCCGCTCCTCCCACTTTCTGCTCAGGCGGCCTGCCCAGGCCTGTGCACCCAGCCACAGGAGTGGAGTCTGTGATTGCGCTGGGCCACTTCATTTCCCTGATCACAGAGACTGATTCAACGGCCCAAGTGAGTTCAACCAGAATGAAGCACAGAAAATATGCTAAGAATTCTGGGAGAAAAAATTTGTTCTTTTCTTCTGAATTAGAGGCTGACAGCCCCAGAAGCTGTTGGAAACCTTATTCTGATTACTTGGATTACAAGAAAGGAGTAAAAAACAGAGAAATAAACATGAGGCTTGGTTCAGTTTAGCTATCACAGGTTTGTGAACAAATAAATCTTCATTTGTTTAAACAAATTTGATTTGTATTGCTGTCATTTGCAACCAACAGAATCCTAACAGAGACAGGAGAAAAGAAAAGAAATCTATTCTTTTTCTAAATTTTGTATTTGCTGATACATGTACCACGGGTCAAGTTCTGTGAAGAACTTGGAGATTTGAAGAACACTATATTTTTAAAGTTTTGTTTGTCTTCCCCAAAAATAATTTAAGTTTTCAGCTATAGTAATAAAAAGCAAAAAGAAAGAAACTGCATTCTTAAAATTAGATATTTAAGTGGATACAATTATCAAAGGCTATGCTGGGGATCTCTTTACACACACAGACACACACACACACACACACACACACACACACACACAACACAACTCAGTTGCATGGGGAAATTTTCGCATAACAGTAACTTGGTGAAAGGCAAATGAGAAAGAAAATCATATGCAAGGCGATTCCTCTCTGACAAATCCACTGAAGCCTACTTTTGAAGCAACTTGCTTAAAAAACCCACTTTTAATGCATTAAAACAGCAACTGAGTAATGGAAGTAAAAAATAAAATTCTACATTACTAATATTCTCAAGGCTACAAAGCTTCTGAGATAGGCCGAGTCTGGTCTAGGGACGAGGGAATTAATCTGGCACTGATGCTCCCTCGGCAAGATAAGCTGCCGCGGAGCCCACTGCCTCTGTTTCGCGGTGCGCCCCGTGACTCAGCCTGCTCCTGGCTTATCGCTGCAATCATTTGGCACTCCATATGGAAACCTATTGACCCTATAAACAATGATCAAATCTTTGGTCCAGACATTTCAAGTTGGAAATGTATTTTCATCCCTGACAGAGCTCACATATTAGAATTCAGTTTACCGTTGCAAGACCAAACCAAAAAGCTCATAAAACTTCTATCCTTCTCAAGGTGGGGGTTCTAAATGTAGGGTGTAGTGTCGCCAACAGTAACCAATCCACAAAGAAACAGACCTCATTTTGGGGATTCTGTGGAACAGTTGGAGGAAATTTCCTCCAATAAATGCTCCAGGAACAGATACAGTCCTGTAGAGCATTAAAAGATGAGTGTTTTTGGATGATAACTTTGATAGCTGTGTAGCAGATGGGCTAAATGGGGACAACTGTTGGAACAGATAAGACTTGTTGAGAGCGGAGGTGATGGGTATGGAGACGCGAGGCTTATGGAAAGAGCCTTAACTCGAAGTGCCCACTGTGTACTAGGCACTGTGTCTTCATGTAAACTCCATGAAGGCAGAAATTTGTCTATCTTGCTGGTTATTTGTTGAATAAATACATGAATAAATGGGTGAATTACTCTGTGTAATCAGTTGTTACCCTGTTCTCCAATCCTCTTTCCATTATAACCTTTAACTCATACAAATCCAAGTGCCATGTCCTCAGACTAACCTACATTGGCCTGCAGTCCCCTGTACTCTTTCTTTATAACCTTCATTACACGGTTCAATGTCCCTTATTCCTATTCGACGATAAGCCCCATGCAGGCTGGAATCACGCCTCTCTTGTTCACTGCTGCACCTAATAAATAAATAGAATGCATGACAAGCTGTAAATCTTAATTAGCTAAGTCTTCTTATCATCATTTCACTTAAGAGTGGCTCACCAGGAAGCTAAGTGACTTGTACAAGTTAATAAGATGCATCTTGGAATATGTTACATACACGGACACTTCCAAAGTAGACTATTCTGAGAAATGCTCCAAAGGCTAATTTTTTTCTTTTAGGCCATTTCCATTGTTTTTATGGCCACCTACACATATAAGTACAATTTTAAAGATATATTAAATACAAGAAACCACACATATACACCACTTTTTGCTAAGCAATCTGTGTATGAAGACCTCCACCACAGCCTCAGAGTGTTGAGTTATAGATGAACAGGCCCAACAAGACAATGCATTAACCTGACATCGGCGCTCAGGGGAAATAAAACTATAATAATAAAAAAAGCCAAAATAAAAACTTTATACTCACAACCAAGGAGGAATAAAAATGATAATGATAATAATAGCAAACTTGTATCAACTCCCAGAATGTGGCAGAGCTGTGCAAAAGCATGCCGTTGACTCCCATCAACCCTCACAGCAAAAATGTGTGGTGGAGCCAATTAATATTTCTATTGTGTAGAAAAGTAAGCCACCTGGAGAGGCTCCTGATTTTCCTAAAGTCACAGGGTCAATGTGGCAAAACTCAGACCCAAATATGACATGTCCGCCACTCAAGCCTGTCCCAGAGACAGAACAAAGCACAAAACACTGGGTACCGCCTCACACTCAAGGCCCCTTAAAAGGACAATTTATAGTGGAGCACTAGAAATTTGGCAATTTCCAGGTGTGTTTGACTTGACTTCAATATTGTTGATCTAAAGCACTTGTTTTTAACCTTTTTTTGAGGTTTGGAAGCATGACTAAACAAGTCTTTAAATCCATCATTTTTTGTGGCAGCAAAGCTGTTTAAAAGGAGTGTATTTCTTCTTCAGTAATAAGGAATGATCTCACTTTTTCTCTCTCACTTCACCTCTCAGGTATTTCGCATCAAAGTGACTAAGTTATCAGCACAAGTGTGGTCTGGTAGTTTCCAGTGTTGACTGTGGGTCGACATCGCGTGGGGAGTTTTTGTTTTTGTTTTCTTTACTATTGATAATTCAGGCAAAATAATTCAGAAGCAAAACTAAACAATGAAACAAACACCATATTAAGTCTGTGATATTAGCTTTCTTCTTTAAGTATATCACCAACTTAACCAGTTAGATATCAGTAAACTGCAGTGCAGAGAGAATGCTACTTGTCGAAGTCTCACAGCTGTAAGTGGCCTGTCCTCCCAAACACTGGGCTGTATTGCCTCGTTTTATTAAAACACCAAAACCATGTCCAAAATAACTCCAACTGGACCCTTTCACATTAGCTGATACTCTCTTGGTTTACTCCTAAGATGGCAAAGCTCACCCACATTTCCATTCAGAGGGCATCCTTATTCTCATTGTTTCTCAATTTTTGCCACACCAAAAGCTCCTATGCTTTGGGGAAGAGTGAAGTATATCTTATTGTTTTTACAGAAGATTATACAACAAAACTGTTGTTCAAAGAGTACGCAGCTAAATGTAGAAAAAATATTATAGAAGTGTCAGGTCATTCATTAATAAAAACATTCCATTAACCTGAATTTTATGATGTTTATAATATTTATCATTTCTTTGAAATCATTCTTAAATATTTACTCTTACCTAATTGTAATGTCGTGTTTTATTTCTGAAAGAGAGCTCTCCATGTGGCGTAGGCATTAGATCTCACAGAACAAGATCTGTCCCGGGGGAGGGGAATCCCATTCAGGATCTTGGTCTCTTAACATCATTTTTTTTATTTTTAAAGATTTTATTTTATTATTTAATTTTAGACAGAGGAGAAGTGGGGAGAAAGAGAGGGAGAGAAACATCAATGTGTGGTTGCCTCTTATGCACCTCCTACTGGGACCAGGCCTGCAACCCAGGCATGTGCCCTGACTGGGAATCGAACCAGGGACCCTTTGGTTCCCAGGCTGGCACTCAGTCCACTGAACCACACTAGCCAGGGCTCTTAACATCATTTTTAAACCAAGATTCTAATCTATAAGTTGCGGCAACATACAACTCTTATCACCTTCTCGAGGGTTATTTGCTGTCCCAGAACTGGATTAGAATGCCAGGGATAATAAATATTTTCTTAGCTGATATCAGCTGCCTCTGTATCTTACCAAAAAGGAGTCTGAGGCCGAGTAGAAAGAAAAAAAAATGTCCAGTTAGTTCTCTTTTATCCCCACTTGGTTTCAAAAAGAGTAAGTCCAAAAGTTAGTCATACACTAAAATTGTCATGACTCAGGATGACTGAAAGCATCTAATATGGTATTTCCTTACACCACTGTACCAGTTAAAGTGGACCTATTATGTTTTCTATGTAAATATGTATTTTGGTAAATGATCCTTAACCAACAGTATACCAAAATCTATTGACTTAACTTATACAAGGGTGATTTATTTGATAGCTCAAGATAAAGTGGAAAAAGACAGCCAAAAGGGTGACCCCAAATTCTGTTCATCAAAACAGGTGCATTTTAATCATTGACAGGCCGTAGAAGGTCTCACTCTCTCATGCTTAGTTTAGACATGCTTCTACTAAATTTAGGTGTATGATTGCTGACATTAAAGATTAAAAGGAGTGAAAAATTTAAAAAAGTGGCTACAGGAAGGCTGAACTACTGTGGATGCTCAGTGAGAAGGGAGAAAGGCTATTAAATGAAGGCACAAGAACTTCACGGGAATGGGGCCGTTTCTTGTGGGGCAGACAGGCTCACATGACACAACTGTTCCCAAGGACTTTGTACAGTAAGTGACGTTCATAATAAACAACTCTGCACCATGCAGAGAAGTTTAGTTTTCTTTAGTATTCCTCTGAAAAACATTAAAATTTATGGTGCTTAAAATTTCAGTTCCCTAGAACATCTACTTATACATATACACCAGTTTACTTTACAGTGATGTGGCTTTAAAGATAATAAAACTATAGTAAAGAACCACATTAGGACAGCCTTCCATTTGAACTAACTGGAAAGCGCTCTCGGATTTCTCCCGGGCAGTGCTTGCCTTGGCTATATTATTTGCATCCCCTGCCCACACCTCAAAAGAGAGTTAAGGAGTTCATCTCAGGTTACAGACTATGTAAGGTTAAGTATTTGCTGTGTGTAATTCAAAATTTGCGCAATCCACACAAGATGAACAGTGAGGGACTGGCTGCGTGTCCCGTGGGCGGGTGGACATCGACCTCGCTCTTCCTCGTGTGTCCGACCACGCTGAGCTTTCGGTTGCCTCGCGTCGCAGTGGAATCCCCCACTAGATGGTGCTGAACAAGCAGGGAGGGCCGACGGGGAAGCCTTGCTTGCTGGCCCCCCACCCCACGTTCTGACCCTCACCTCTCCTTCCGTGTGATTGATGTTCCGAGAGAGCTCGATTGTTTAGGAATGTCTAAGGATAACAAAACCCCTTTCAAACATTAGACAAACACGAGCTGAGGTGGGTAAACATCATTAGCAGACTCCTCCTTTGTCTGTTACTAAAAGGAGTGAAGCCTGGTAGCACCGAATGCAAGCTGGTGTGCTTCCAGTTATCGTCTCAGTAACGAGGCCCCTCTTGAAACACTCGGGTAATCTGTTCGGGGTAGAAGGCAGTAGTGGGGAGGTGCGGTGTAGAACATTTCAGAACTTGTGTGTGTGTTGCAGGGGGAGAAATGCCAATTCGCCTTTGACAGCGAAGTGGAAGAGTTGGACGCAAGCAGCCTCCAGCCAGACACCTTTGTGTTGGAAACTACGCATTTTATAGTAACATGAAAAACAAAAACAGGAAGTTATCTATACAAGACAAAGTATCATCTAGTTACATGGTAGCTCCCCATAGCATAACAATAAGTGACATGTGTGTCAAGACAAGAAATCTATTTTTTTTCCCATTAAGAGCTCTCAACAGACAGGAGGGAGAATGCTCCTGGCTGCCTTAAATACACCCCTGCTCCAACAGGAGTCTGTACTTCATCGCTCCTTTTTAGAACACAAGCCTGATTTCAGGCCAGGCAAAAACATGGGGGAGAAGAGACTCCAGGAATAAAGTGATCTTTGTTTCCACTTTAGCACTGGAAAAAAGGCATGAGGTGTTTGATTAATGTCGATACTTAGGTATTCATTTTACAGCAACTTGGGGGATCCAGTAAGCTGAAACTAACCTCTTACCTTATAAATCCTCAAGAACTTCAAGTTGAAGAAATTTAACTGAAAATAATGGTGTCAAAAAAGGAAGTTAAGCATTATTACTGTACTGTTTTTCTTGCCAAACCAACTAGAGCAGAATTTTTTGACCAAGGCCACGAATCCACAGTGGTCCTTTCTACAGCTGATTGGGACTGCCATAATGCTTTCTTAGTGCACGCTCCGGGGGAGAGCCGTGGAGAAGTGTGTATTGGACGATTTCCTCCAGAGCCCTGTCTGTGTGCCAGGAAATGTGGGGGGTGTGGGTGGTGGGACTGTGTTTGGGAAGGCGAAGGGGAATGAGATGTATGTATGACTCCAGAAGTAGGGGTAAGATCATAATCAGAAGCAAGTGTAGCTGTGGGTCTGCGGATATTGTAGGCAGGAGTAAGACATGTCTGGGGGAGAATGATAGCACGGTCAGGAGCAGAAACTGGCATGGATGTGTATGCTCCTAAGTAGCCCTATTTTTGAAGGTGAACTTTGTTTTAGGATGGCAGCTGAGGAGAGTGTAAAATGGTTTGAGAGGAGGGTGGGGACACGTCAGATGTCATGACCACCAAATGTTATGCCTGTAGCAAAGGTCAAAGGACACAGAATATTGTCCTGGTTCATTTTCACCACGTGCTGTGCTGTGTAACCACCAGCAAGGCATCAGTTGCAGCATGGTATGTAGCTCCCAGGCAGTTGGCTGTGTGATCTTGCGGGTGGACTCCAAGATGCCTCTCTGTTACCACCTGCCTAGAGTGAAGACCATGGTAACAGTGTGGTTATCTGCAGTCACTGTGCTCTCACCTTGAAAGGGAGAGCCTTGCATTATGCGCAGATGGCTCCAAGGTGCTGGGAAAGCTCTGCAGTGACAGGGGGCCTTGGTGAGCTGATGCTGAGGAGCACGGTGGCCCAGTGTTGGTCTTTATTGCTAGATTAGAATTACCCCAAAATTTAGCAATTGAAAACAAGAAACATTTATTACACCATCCAGTCTCTGTAGATCAAAACTTGGGAATGACTTAGCAGGTTTGTCCTGGCTCAGGGTTTCTCATGAGGCTGCAGTCAAGATGTTGGCCAGGGCTGCCGCAGTCATCTGAAGGGCTGACCAGGGTTGGATGGCCTCTTTCCAAGATGGCCAACACACAGACCTGGCAAGTTTCTGCGGGCTGTTGGCGGGAGGCTTGCATCTTTCATGTGTACCCCTCTCCACGGGGCTGCTCAAGTGCCCTCACAACATGGCAGCTGGCTTCTCCCAGGACAGGTAACGAGGGGAATTAAGCTCCACCTCTTTAAGAGAAGAGTATCAATATATGGACAAGTTTTAAAACCACCACTAACAGGGAGGATTGCTAGGTGGCTGTCTCCCCGGTGGCTGGGGCAGAGCCTTAGTAGACTGTGTCTCCTAAGGCCCCTGGAACAGCTGCCCGTTGTCTCACTTGGGAGCTTAACAAGAAACGCTAGCACTGGAGTCCCAGTCCAGACTAATAGAATAAGAATCTTGGGGTGCGGGAAGCCTGGGAATCTGTATTTTTAAAGCTTCTCATGCAATTATAAGTACAGGGAGGTTTGAGAACCCTGGTCTAGACCAGTGCTGTCCATTGGAAATGAAGTGTAAACAAAATATGTGATCTAAATTTTTCTAGTAGCCACATTAAAAGAGTACAGAGAAACAGGTGAAGTTAATTTTAATATATTTTATTCTCCCAAATACATCCAAACTATTCTTATTTCAACATGTAATCAGCATTAAAAATGGAGACATTTAACTTTTTTCATGCTAAGTGTTTGAAATCTAGTATACATTTTTCACCTACAGCTGGACTAGCCACATTTTCTTCTTTTTTTAAATCCTCACAGCAGGATTTGTTTCCATTGATTTTTAGAGAAACAGGAAGGGGGTGGGCGGGGGAGAGAGAAAGAGAGAGAAACCTTGATGTGAGAGAGAAACTTCCATCAGTTGCCTCCGGCACTCACTCCACCTGGGGATCAAACGGACAGCCAGACTAGCCACATTTTAAGTGCTCAGTAGCCACATGTGTCTAGTGACTACCATACATATTGGGCAGCACAGGTCTAGACTGGAAATCCCATAAGGGCAGGGACTTTGTCTATTTTCTTCCCTGCTTCTCACAGAGTCTGGCATTTAGTATGTACTGAGAAATATTTGTCGAATAAACTAGTAGTGTGCTGACATGAAATTAAAATGATAAAATATACATTCATGTCATGTACAGTATTTCCAAAAGATTCCAGTGATTTTATAGATATTTTAAAACAGACTGAGCTGTTATATGCAATGCTGAAATTCTTCACGAGAAGACTTTTTGGAGCTTTGTGACTTGTTGGTGTGGTTTTCAACCCGAAGAATCTAAATTACTTTATCCTCTGTGTGTGTGATCACTAAAACCTGCATGCGATTCTAAAGTCAAAACATAGCTTGGCCCCTCCCCGTCAGCAATGCCTCTTCACTGCGCCCCTCAGCTCACCCCAGGCCTCCCTCACAGCTGCGGTCACTCCAGGTCCCTCACGTTTCTGGACTTCAGCGCTCTGTAGCAGGTGAGTTCCTTGAAACAGCCTGAGGGCCAGAAGCCAGACCCTTCCGTCATCTTCTTGAGCATCTCTCTGTTTCATGAACAGTTCTGGAGAACTGAAAGAAGCTCCTGACTCATCCTTTCATGGAAAGAGTTTCTTAGGATTAACAAAAACTCAGAAAACATTAATGACACCAAGGAAAAGGATGGTAGAACTCAACTTCGACAAACCATAGCTTTTAAAAATAACACTTCCAGAAGCTGGAGAACTAGTAGTTCTCAATCACAAACATAAAGGTCTACTTTTGTTCCAAATTTACAATTTACTAACTTAAAATAAGTAAGTAAATTAGTTAAGTTAGTAAAAGAAGTTAAGTTAGTAAACATACTAACTTAAAAGAAGTTAGTATGAACACAACACTTTAGAAAAACCAGGTAGAGAGTCAGTATTCCAATTCAAATACTTTGTTATTTTTTCTTATTCACACACACACACACAAACACACACACACATATTTAAAATGGGAACTCACTTTACCTACTGTTTCTGCATTGCTTTGTTCATTAGGCTGTGTTTTGTGACTATATTCTCATGACTCCACAGAATAATTTATCTCATTGTTTCTGGTTGGATATGTAAATTTTCATGGAAATATGTAGTCTTACTGATGATCATTGGTCATTTTAAATGTTACCTTAAACATGCTTGGGCAATAAAAAAAACTTGGTGGGGAGGGTAAGCCTGACTTCAATGACTAATGCCCCTGAGCATGTAAACAGAGAAGAACTGGAGCAAAATTCATGGATTTTAATATTCCATGATGAGTACGTTTCTAGGAACCAGGAATTCCCTGGGTGGGCAGTTAGAACACTCTGTCCAGAGCTGAATTAACAAAGACACTCAAAGTTCTGGGTCAAAGTCATCAACCAGGTCTTAGGCTGACTGATTTCTAACAGAGTAGCAATCAAGAATGCATCTAGTGAATAGCACAGCTGGCTTTTTCTCCCAGCTGTGAATATCTGGGCCCAGAGTCCAGATGGGACCATTTGGGGTGTTGATGACACCAGCAAGGGGCGGAATAGCAGGTGGGGGTGAGTCATCACAGCTGCCACTCACTGCAGAATAAAGCCGACTTCATGTTCTAGAAGAAAGACAGTAATTCTGTGCTGGCAGCCTTTTATAGGAAGTACTCCATATTCTCAATTTTGTAGACTTTAGACGAGATCGGGCACGTTCAGGGTGGTATGCCTATAGACTCAATTTTGTAGATCATAAGTTACAAAGACCTCAAAGCAAATATTTCTTTGTGACGTCGACACTGGGCAAGTCACTTAAATCTCAAACTTAGTTCTCTCATTTGAAAAATAAGGATTATAGCACTTGGTTATTAGAGCTTCAGTAAGAATCAAACAAGATAATCCAAGCAAAGAGCTTAGGGCTGGGTCTGGCCCATGGGAAACCCTCAGTGCCCAGTAACTGCTGTTACTATTTTAAAGGAAGCTAGGAAGGAAGAACTTATCAAGTCTAAATTGTGTTTCACACAAGACAAACATTCTCTGGTGTATCAAAGTCAAAGGATGTACCTGTAGGAGGAAAAATTGGCCCGTGATTGAGTGGGAATAGATTCCCACCAGATCCTGACTGAAACAATGTTCAGCTTCAAAAACATAACACAAGACTAAAGCAGATATCAGATGGGGTGCTGAAAGTGGTTGCTCAGAGACAATAGTTTACCTCCCACGTGGATTCCATTCAGCTTGTTAAGTGCTAAAGTCAGATCACAGTCAGGTACTGCACCTTCTTCTCTGTCCCTGAGGGCATGCGAACCAACCAGGGCACCTGGCCACGAGGCAATGATCCATGTTGTAACGGCAGTGCTGGCAACGCACATCCGTGGCATCTCTCCAGGGATGAACCAGGCTTGTTCATTTCCTGTTTAGTTTCACGTGGGTGGTGATTATTTATGGAGTTGCAGGAGGTGAAGTTCTTCTTTTTTTAGGTTCAGCAACCAGTTATGGGTTTGAGGTTCATTCTCTAAATAACAACAAAACTAACAGTTTGATTAATTTAAGTTACTCCCTCCACATTTGCTATGTGGCCACTGAAGGAAGTGTCATTACACTTGGCATTGGGGGCAGGTCCCAAACCTAGCTCCCCAAGCCGTCCTGGGACATTTTGTAGGAGTCTATGTGATGGCCCTAATTTTACTTTTTTTTTTTTTTTTTTGAAGC
>PVKM010016678.1:0-26593 GCA_004027735.1 Carollia perspicillata
ACACTCATATCCTTAGATTCACCAGTGGTTATCATTTTGCCGTATTGGCTCACACACAGTTTTATGATATTTTTAAATGAAAAAAACAAATGGTAGACTTTGTGACTCTTACTGCTAAGTGCTTTGGCAACTAGAATAAAGACCCTCATGAATACAGACCTTGTGCCATGCAACCCCCAAGTCCAGGATCATACCCCAGTAACTTACACTGGTACAGCACCGTGATGTATTTGGCACATTTTCAATCTTCCTCCTCTGTGCCAATCACATCCTTCACATTGTTTTTGTTGTTCGTCAGGAAGACAACCTTGGGTCACACGCTGACTTCCTTGGTTCATCTTGTCTCTGTGGCTTTTTTTTTTTTTCAATTCAGAAGAGTCCCCACTCTGTGGCACATCCCACACCCTAGGTTTGTCTATTTTTTACTTAATGATTCATTTAAATTATTTTCCTAAGTGAGGGGCATTGCGTCTTGCCTAGTGCATCAACATGGGGATTTTAACATCACTTTGTTGCATTTTGGGCTAGTTCATACATAATCTGTGGGGTGACGCTTTGAGGCCATGTGAACATCCCCATCCCCACCAGTGATGAAAATCCATCTGTTTCCTTGCACGTACTGTCCCACAACCATTTCTAGAGAATCCATCTTTATCAACACCAACGACACGTCTGAAGATCTTTAACTGACTGTGCAGAAGGCCACAGGAGAATCCAGAAGAAGGTCAGCATCCCCAGGGAGAAACAGGAGAAAAGATGCTCCTGGCGGCCCCTCGTCCACCAGGGATCAGCTCAGGGGATTCTCTCTTGGAGTCGATCAGTAACAGGTGCCTCTCATTTGAGCAGCTTTTCTATCTCAAGATTTAGGTCAGAGACTGTGAATATTTTACAGTTAATACACTGACAACCTGGCCAAATATTTCCCCTCCTTCACCGAGGGGAAACTGAGACACAGGTGGTACGGTCTCCGAGGCAGAGTCACACAGACCATCAACAGCTGGTCAGAGTCCTCCAAGGTCTGCCAGCATTTCCAGCCTTGCCCTCTCCTCTACACTGGGTACCTCATTACGTATCTGTGGTTCCTCAGAGCAACCACCGGCTCGGATCCATTCTTCTTAGGCATCTTCAGCTCAGAGGGAGAGGTTCTGGCCTGGGGAGCAAAAGGAAATGGAGACTTCATCTGGTTTTACTCCGGAACCAAAGTACCTGCAAAGTACCTGTGAAGTCAGTCCTGGGAATGCCCAGGCCTCCCCCTCAGGTGGCCGATCACACCTCCCTGCCCTGGACTTGAGATCACTTCTTTGTTTCCCCAGTGTGTCGGTGTCATGGTGTCACAGATATGAAGAAAATGACTGTCCCGTGTCCCTCCCCACTCTATAGCTGCAACCAGCTATTAGTGACTAACCTGTAACAAACACTTGGTGCTTTTGATGAATTAGAAAGAAATAAATGGTAAATCAATGAATGAATAAATGATCAAAAATCTCTTCAGAGACTGGAACCAGAATGCAGAGTCCTTTGAATTCAGGCCACATGGGACAGGCTCCCTGCCTTTCCAGGAGCTGAGACCCCTGTCTCAGACCCTTTGCTGCTCTGTAGAGAAACATTGCTTCCTGCAATTGGTCTTAGGCTGTGGGCAATTAAGAGTAAGTTTCACATATGCAAACATTTTAACTTCTTTTAAAATATTTTATCTTATAACCACCAAACACAAATGGTTCACAAGGGCAAGAATTTCAGCAAGTCTGTTCACCACTCCTGCCCTCTGTCGCCCCTTCTGCACTTGCACATGTCCTCACCTGCCCTCGGTAGAGGTAGTCTGACATTAAGGACCTTAATGGCAGAGCTCCTGGGCAGAGCACCTGCCCTCAGTAGAGGTAGTGTGACATTAAGGACCTTAATGGCAGAGCACCTGGGCAGAGCACCTGCCCTCAGTAGAGGTAGTGTGACATTAAGGACCTTAATGACAGACCTAAGGGCAGAGCACCTGGTTCTGCTGCCATAGTCAGCTCCTGCCTATTCCCCTCACTCTATTCTAGATCACTCCTTGGACTCTGCTCTGTCATTTATTGGCTCACTGGCTCATGTCAGTCACACACACTGGTTAGTCCTGACCCACATTTTGGCCTAGGAGCCTGAGTAGTCAACTAACACTGGCTTGCTCCTGGTGCTCATGTGTTATTTTTGCTCAAACCTCAGTCTCTGGGATTTCCTAGGAAATAGTGCCTCATAGAAACACACCTCAGTTGGGTGATGGAGGGCTGTGCAGCCTGAAAGAATAATGCCTTGTCAACCAGGCCTGTCAGCTGATCAATGAGGGACCAGGAGAAGTGCAGGGGTGTCTCTGACTCCCAGTCTGTGTCTTTCCACAACCAAACACTGACACTAAACTGACACTGAGGAAGTCTGTGCTTCGTCCCAGACAGAGAGCTGGAGGCCTTACATTCTCTGAGTACTGAAATCCCCATGCATTTGTATTGTGATACACAGACCTGCCTTGTTGTTTTTAGACTGAAGTTGGCTGACAGCTGAGAGGTGCCGACTGTGATTGCAGAAGCCTTTGGAGCAATCACAGGCACCACCCAGGGCTCTGTTCTCTCTGTGACCTGCACAGCAGAGTTACCCACACCCAGCAACACCACCAACAACTCTGACTCTGAAAGTTTTGACTTGCGTTTTTGTAATGATAGTGACGTCCAGTATCTTTACATCTTTATATTGCATATCATATCATATATAGGTATGATTTGCAAACTATTTTCCCCCATTTTTCAGGTCATCTTTTACTCTGTTGATTGTGTTCTTTTGAATAGAAGTTTTTTGTTTTGACAACATCCAATTTTTCTAATTTTGCCCATGTTCTTAGTGTCATATTCAAAAAAATCATTGCCAAATTCAATGTAATAATGCTTTTCCCTATATTTTAAAAATTTTATAGTTGTAGGTTTTAGTTTTAGGTTTCAATCCATTTTGAATTAATTTTTGTGTATGGTATAAGGCTATGGTCCACTTCATTTGTTTGCATGTGGGGATTGTTATTCAACACCATGTGTTAAAAAACTGTCTTTTCTCCATTGAACAGTCTTGGCTTCTTTGCTGAAACAATTTAACTGTGTCTTTTCATGAATGGAAGTTGTTTTGTGCCCGTGGCATACTACTTTGGTTACTTTGGCTCTGTAGTGAGCTTTGAAGTTAAGATGTGTAAGAACTCCAATTTCATTTATTTTCTTTTTTTTAAGAACATTGCAACCGTTTGAAGGTACATTAACATTCCATATGCATTCTAGAGTAGACTCTTCTATTCTGCCCAAAAGTCACTGGGATTTTCATAGGGATTTTATCAAATATGTAAATAGTTGTGGGTCTTCCAATCCATGAACACGGATGTCTTTCCGTGCATTTGTTTCTTCTTTCTTTCAGAAACATTTCATAGTTCTCAGTGTATACATCTTCTAAGTCCTTGATTAAGCTTGTTCCTAAGTCTTCTGTCCTTTCTGATGCTGTTGTAATTGCAGCTGCTTTTTTAATTCAATTTTATGATTGTTCATTGTTGTTGCAAAGAACGGAAATGGTGCTGAGTGCTGATTTTGTCTCTTGCAACTTCATTTTATTTGTTAGTTCAATTTGTCAGTGTTTTCTTTGTGTGTGTGCGGGGGACAGAATATTTAGTTTTTGACATATAACATTTTGCTGTCTGTTAATAGAGTTAATGTTTCTTTTTTCTTTCCAATTCGAATAACTCATTTCATCTTCTTGTCTAATTGTTGGCCAAACTGCTGGTACTATTTTGAATAAGTGGAGAAAGCAGCATCTTTGTCATGTTCATGATCTTAGTAATATTTTTGGTGTTTCTCCATTCAATTTTGCGTTAGCTGTAGGTTTTTATGTATGGCCTTTCCCACGCTGAGTAGTGGTTTTCTTCTGTTCCTACCGTCCCTGTCTTTTATTAAAACCATAACCACTTCTCTCTAGAGATTTAATTCACCATGATCCACAGGCAAGAGACAAAGTCCTGTTCAGACTAAGAGATCCTTTAGATGAAACTTCCTTTAGAAATGTAATTGAAATTGGTAATTGCAGATACTTTCTCTGCTTTTTTTTTTGAAACATACACAAGTCTTGTTAAAAAGCTTCTTGCCCATTTTATGACCCAGAGAATATCAGGAGCAAGGGCCTGGGGACATCCCTTGAAATTGAATGCTCCTGGTGTCCCTAGGTTTCAGTCTATGGGGGAGGGTAGGAGCCGAACTTGGGTGGGGACCTTCACAACCAACTTGGCTGTGAAGACAGCCAAGATGCAGGACAACCTCTTGTCAGGATTTCATGAGAAGTCTTACTTTTGCGTGAAGCCAACTGGCAAATGCAGATGCCCGTGATTCCTTCTGCTGTTTTAAAAGCTCCCTAGCCTTCTGGTCCAGGGGTGTTGAGTTCAGTCTCACTGCCCTGCTGCATGGTCTTGAATAAAGTCTATCCTGCCCCTTTCAATTTGTGTGATGTGTGGTTTCCTTCGACATCACCTACCTGTAACTAGCTGGTCCTGTCATCTTGCTCACAGTGTCGATCTGCGCCATACTTTCAAATCTTCCGATTTCTTTCTTTATTTGACTTCAGTTTTTTAAAATAAATGTTTCCAATTCCCCTGCCTCTCTTCTGATTTGGTATTTACAGCATATCACCTGGTTGCCCAGATTCTTCTGGAGCCCAGGGGCCTCTGCGTGGCCTTTCTTTCTCAGAATCTGAGAAGACACGCCAGCTCGAAAGGTCACACCTTGACAGTGACGTAACCATCAACAGTGTTCTCATTCCATGAACATTTTCACTGCACTTTAGAATTTCCTTTATCTTCACCAGGACATTTTGTCTTTGCCTTTAGAGACAGAGGAAGAGACAGAGAGACAGAAACAGTGGTGTGAGAAAGAAACATCGATTGCTTACCTTCCATAAGTGGCTCAACTGGGGATCAAACCTGTAACCTAAATATGTGTTTTGACTGGGAATCAAAACTGAAACCCTTTGGTTAAGGGATGACGCTCCAGCCAACTGAGCCACATCGGCCAGGGCTTCACTGCCCTTGAAAGGAGCAAGATCTCAGAGATTCTAAAAAATATTATGTCTTAAAAGTCAACTACTCTAGTAAGCAATCAAGCCCCCATCACATCAGCCAGGCCTGCACTTGACGAGCCTGTTTTGTGCCCTCTGTGACACCGAGCTTAGGCCAGACGTCATTGTCCTCATCCTTTGTCTTCTTTGCGGTGTTCATGAACTCCACGTGGCTGTCCTGAGAGGGCCCAGAACCTGAACCTGGGAAATGGGAAGTCCATCTCTCCTCTGGCTCTGTTTTTATTGATTTTTCTGCTCCTCATGGTCTTTGGGGTATTTACCTAAACAACTTGGAGACCTGGCTGGAGGTGAATTGTGGGTAAGCGAAGGGAGCCTAGGAAGGATGGTATCTTCTTAGAATCAGGATAAGAAATAGCAAAGCCTTGTGTGCTTGGAGGTATTAAGCATTGTATGGGTTCAAGGGGACCTAAGGATGCCTTGGAAGAGGTTTTTTTTTTGCAGGGTATCGGGATGGGGTTGAGAAAAATGAAGAAGGGGCTGACTTACCTGTTGAGGGAGGAGCCACTGGAGCTGGTACAGTGAAGTGAGGGTGCCATTCTCCCAGACTTGGATGAGCAAGCGTGGTGAGAAACAGGGTTGGGGAAAAGAATGTTTCGTAGAGACTCAGAATAGTGCCCTGATATTGGGGTAAGAAGGAGCCCCAGATGAACAGGCTGGCAGAGGACATGGGACATGGGACATGGGAGAGGGAACAAGAAGAACGTGAGCATCCAGTGTGGGGCCAGGGGTCTGGAGAGCAGTGAGGATTTGTAGAGATGGGGACACCGTGAACACCGATGATGAGTTGAGGGAGTTCGGAGATCTGAGTCAGGAAAGGAGTTGGAGAGCATGGTAGTTAGACTAGAAAAGCAGTTGGGGTGGAGCCTGGGGGAGGTGAGAGATGCAGGGCAGGCTTGGGGGTGAGGACCAGATAGAGGGCCCGAGGTGTCCAGTCTCCAGTGCCTACCCTGTAGAAATGTGTGCAGCTGGCTCTCACAGTGTGGTTTGAAGGCAGTAGTTCCAACAGGGCCTGGGAGAGCTGTGCAAAGCCAGGCCTTACTTTCATGCCCCAAGACGTGTGCCTCAGCTGAGTCCACACGTTAGCCAGGTCCCAGGGAACTTGTGCGTTGGTGAGTAAAGCTGAGGAGGAGCCTGGGGACAGGCCAGGGTGTGGTTGGTGTTGTGTGTGTGGCAGGGCGATTGAGGGCCAGGGTAGACTTGGAGTGAGTGGAGCTTTTTCCTCCTCTATTGACCAGTCAGAGTGAACTTTCTGTGATTCTACAGCTGAGAGCTATGTGACAGGTCACAGTACTGAGTGGTTGGTGGCAATGGTCTTGGCCATGTGTCCTCGTCGAATCCAGGGTGTATCACTTTTACCTGTGATGGATGCTGCTCTCCCCACCTGTCCATGTGTTAGTGAGTGCGATAGAACCCAGGTCGTGATGAGGAGGTCTGGCTACTGGGTCACATTACAGCCCACACTGAGACTCTCCATCTTGCCTGAGGCCTGAAAGCCAGTCAGGAGCTACTGTGCCATTGGCCGTGGAAGGCACGGCCTTGCTGCAGACCCTGACTCTGCATGTAGTTCTCTCCTTAGGTCCCACCAGAAACTCACAATGAACCTTTCATTCTTCTAACATGAACTAAACAGAAGTGGAAACACCACATGTCTTTTACTCTGGAGGGTGCGTCCAGCATGGCCCAGACTGTGTGGCAGATCCCTGAAGGGTCGCAGATGTGGATGTCCCTACAATTCATGCTTTGATAAAATTGCTACCACTAGAGCTGATGGTGTCATGGTGTCACTGTCATCACTGATGCCACTGCCTTAGAGCAGCCACATGAGCAGGCACCCACCTGCACCCTTCAGAGCACCCGTGTCTCAGCAAGGCATGCCGAAAACTTGCCGTTTTGTTTATCGTTAGTGGGAAAACCTCTAGTTCTCACCATTAAGGATGGCATTAGCTACAGGTCTGTAAGATATTTATGACTTATGTTTGGCCTGGAATTGACTCAGAGGATAAACACATTCATTTGCCCTGCCAGGAAGGGCTGGCTGGCTTCACAGGCTCACAATCTGTGCAGTCACTATGAAAGGCCTGCGGTAGGGTTAATGCTCTGCTTTTGCCATCCTGAGATTATTAATGTCTTTCATAGAAAGAGCCCTGGATTTGCACTTGACAATGTCTTTTCCTGGCTCTGTCCCTAAGAGTGACCCTGGGTTGGAAAGAAGGGTTTAACCTCATCGAGAGGCGCAATTTGAAATATGACCACCAGAGGGCAGCACCACCCTATGGTAAGCTGGCGGAGATGTGAAGGAATGTGGTTTTAACCTGTTTCTACGGTATTAGTGTCGTTACCAATGTTTAAGGAGCAGAACCACCTCACCCCCATTTCTGTAGATCACAGAAGGAAGGCTCTCTTTCTCTGATGTACTTCAGAGGTTCAAATTTAAAGAAATCACAGCTAGTTGGCTCAAATGTGAGAAGCATTAAACAGACACAATCAAGTCTACACTAAATATTGTTTTTCAGGAACAACTGGGGAGATGGGATGGGGGAAACGTGGCGGTGATGGGAAAGAAAACCGCTGAGTCCTCTTCTTCCAAGAGGGAAGGCCTTGGATTAGATAATGCCTCAAAGCATGCTATTTAGGGAAGATTTCGCTTCCATCCTGGAGATCTATTATTTTCAGGAGCCGATGTCCTCATTATGTCTGAGACAGGGGAGCCAGAACCTTCCTGTGATCACGTGGAACGGATGGGGACTCAGTGCTGATCACAGCAACATCCAGGGTCCTAACAAATACAAGGAAGAACATCCATCAGGAACGAGCTCTGAACGGGCTTTGCTCACAGTGCGAGTATCAGACTTTGAATGATAATAATTTGATGTTTCACCTGCAGTAGGAGTTAAACTTTCCTAGGAGTTGTAGATGTTCATATCAAAACAATATACCTCCTCTGGGTTTTACACACGGATTTAAGATCTGTTCCAGAAAACCAGCCTGCTTGGCTTTTTGTCCCAATGACACTGGATGGGCACAGACATGTTCTCTGTATTTCTTTTTGTTTTGTTTTTTTTATATCAGGAACATAGAACTAAAAAATAATCACCCCTGCTTCATAAACCAGTCCATAAATGGTCTGCTTTTCTATTGTAAGAAAGTATGACTCATTTAACTTATTTTTTATGTAGTTGGCTATAGACTGAATTTGCAGCTTCCAGAATCATCTCCAAAAGCAATGGTGGAGATTTGCCTCAATAAAGAAGCTGCTGTTACTTCCTGGATAAACAAAACAAAAGAAAACTTGGCAATGGACACAGTGCATTGGTCTTGGACCACAGCCTCTCTGCAGCCTCTGTAGCAAGTCTAAGGCCCAAAAGCTCCATGGCCTTGAGTGCCAAGAGAGGTGTAACTCACATCTCGCACAACCTTCTCCTGTGAGTGTTAGAGTTTTGGGTCTTACATTTAGATCTTTTATCCATTTTGAGTTACTTTTCTCTGTATGTGGTATAAGATTCCTTTACATGAGACTATTCAGTTCTCCCAACACTTTCCGTGGAAGTCGGTTTTTTTCTCCACTGAGTGGTCTTGGCACCCTTTTTGAAGATCTTCTGACCACGTACAAGGAGGGTTATGTTTGGGATCTCTATTTTGTTCCATTGATCTTCATGTGTGTCTTTCTACCAAGAACACTCTATTTTTACTTTTGCTTTGTAAAGTATTTTGAAATCAGGAAGTGCAGGCCTCTAAATTTGCTTTTTTTTGGAAGATTGTTTTGGCTCCTCAGGGTCTCTTAAGATATAATATAAATTGAAAGCAATATTTCATATTTAAAAATGTCACTGAGATGATAATACATTACATTGAATCTTTGTGTAGTATGGACAGTTTAACAATATTAAATCTTTCAGTCTGTGGTTTTATTGATAATGAGGATGGATTCCCAAAGGAGCAGTTGCTCTGGTTCCCTTCCCTGAAATTTCTTTGTAGTCAACTTTCTGCTGGGGTTCACACACCTGTTGCATCCCACCTGGTGACTCCCTGAGGTGAGAACAGGACAGGAGGTTCCAAGGCTTTAGATCCAGGGACTGTGTGAGGACAGCATACGAGCTGGACTCTTTTCATGTTCCTTCCAGTTTTTCTATCTAGTTTAACTATTGGTTAACCTAATGGGTGATTCTATTCTGCAGTCCATCCTTTTTTTCCCCCCCTCCAAACTCTAGTTCAACTGGAATAATTTTTTTCTGGTACAAAAAAGAAACGTATTCAGTAATAATAATAATATTCAATGAAGAAAACATCTGTTTTCAGAATGTTGGTGATGGTTCATTAAACACATCACTAATTCTTCAGAAATATTTGAAAGTCATCTATGAGAAATGTAGTCAAATTGTCCATGAAAATTCTAAAGCTTGATCTAAGTATTTTATTTTACTTTTTAAAAAGATTTTACTGATTTATTTTTAGAGAAAAGGGAGGAAGAAAGAGAGGGAAACATTAATCTGTTGTGTTTCCTTACACACCCCAACCGGGAGCAGAACCCACGACCCAGGCATGTGCCCTGACCAAGAATCTAACTGGCGACCTTTTGCTTTGCAGGGTGATACCCAACCAACCAACTGAGCCCCATCAGTCAGGGCAAAGCATTTCATTTTCTTTTGGTGTTATTGTAAATAAAACTGTTTTGTTAATTTTGTTTTGGGTTTGTTGTTCATTGTTGCAAAGAAGTGAAAACTATCATGTTGATTTGGTTTCCTGCAGCATTGCCTTATGTATTGGTTTTAAAGGTATGTGTGTGTATGGCAGAATTATTAGGGTTTTCTACACACAAGACTATGTTGTCTGCTAAAGGAGATAATTTTTCTTCTCCCTTTTGAATTTGGATACCTCTTATCTTACCTACTTGCTTAATTTTTCTGGCCAGGACTTCTGGTACTAAGTTGAATAAGTGGGAAAAGCAGCATCTTTGTTTTGCTATAATCTTAGAAAAGTGTTTTGTGATTTTTCATACAGTACTGTGTTAGCTGTGGGCTTTCATGTATGACCTTTACCATATTGAGTAGTTTCTTCCTATTCCTACAGTCCCTGTCTTTTGTTAAAACCATAATTGCTTTTCCCCTGGAAGAAAGAGAAATATTTGGCTGAAATAAATCCAGCCAAGATTTATTTCATCATGGTATTTAATCTTTAGGCTGGGAAATAAGCCATGGTCAGACTGAGAAAACCTTTAGACGAGACTTCTTCTGGTCCCAGGTCATGAAGCCTGCCTGGCTTAGGAAATCTTTACTTTGTAAGAAATTGTTTAACAAGAGGTTAATGTCTTCCCGCTTACTAAGTAAAGAGAACTAAGTAGGAGAACTAAGTAAAGTTCTCTTAGCCCCAGAGATAAACAGAAGTGGTAAGCCTGCCTTCCCCAACATACACAGAAGTTTACGTAAGGATCTTTTTGAAGTCAAAGAACATTCTCGGAAAGGACAAATGAAAGCTCTTAAGAGGAAGATTGCACCCGTTGATGAGGTTATAAGACATGTGGACTGGAAGTCGGTTCCCTGTGCTGATACTACAAGGATATTCACAGGAACATGTCAGGGGTCACTCTGGGGTTATCTTGGGTCAGAGAGGCGGTACCATCCTCTCCGTACACATTGCCTCGTGAACACAGACAATCATCCTTCTGCAGAGGTTAAGGCCATCCTCTGGCGACCTTTACTAAGCTCACTATGGACTGTGCAGAGCTGACATGTCTGTGGGGGCAGCGGGTTTAGAGACTGTCGACCTTATAAGCCAGCAGCACCACAGTCACAGACCATAAGAGTGTCATCGTCCTGACCTGCTACACGAGTGGGATCTCTTCCCAATGACTTTTCAGTGGCACGAGTCTGTGTCTCAGTCAGAGGACGAAGTGGTCCCAGGGCCACAGAACCCTCACCACGGACCCCATCAGGAGGGAGGATGCTATGAACTATCCATTTGAAGTCACCAACAACATCAGTTCTCATGAATGTAAGGTCCTTGAGCTGGATGTGAAATAGAAATGACCTTCCTCTCCTCTCTGTGGTATTAAACTCTGAATAATTTTTCCGTACTTTTTAGCCCTGGCTGGTGTAGCTCAGTGGGTTGAGTGCGGTGGCCTGTGAACCAAAGGATCAAGGTTCCATTCCCAGTCAGGCACGCGCCTGGGTTGCAGGCCAGTTCCCAGCAGGGGGCGTGTGAGAGGCAACCACACATTGATGTTTCTCTCCCTCTCTCCTTCCCTTCCCCTCTAAAGATAAATAAATAAAATCTTAAAAAAAAAAAAAGAAATTTAAGTTGAAAATATCTACTGTCATCATGGCCTGTAAATTTTTTGGATGGTAATTATGATTCAAAGCATTGTATTCTTACACATTTGTCCCCACATGAACCTTCTTAAGGCTACAGCTTTCAGTTGCACAACTAGCTGCGATTGGATGAACAGTGAATGAAACTCAAGTATTTTCAACGGGAAGTAAATGTGCCACAGTAAATAAGAACCCACCTCATGGTCAGATTGTGAAAACTGGATTGGTGTGCAGTGTGCCCTCAAACTCTAAGTAAATGTTATACGAGATGCAAAATTCATAGACATGAGACAGAGAGGAAACCTTGCATCACAAAAGCTTGTAGGTTAGAAGTGACCCACAGCGGTTTTCTTGATAAAGGTTTATGGGACCTGACTGTCTCCCCTTTACCTGCTCCTCCTTTAGAAGACTTCAGTGGACCTCAACCCCAGGCTACAGTCCTGCCCTGACCCTGACGGTCCGTCTTCACGCAAGGCATGTGCTGATACTAATAATTTCTAAGAATGAGCCTTCCCCAAATTGTGAGACTATGTTATCAAACCAGAATTTTGGTCATCAATGCATCCTTCAGATTGATTTATGACAAAAAGGGGAAAGTATTGCTGGAATGGGGGCCGTGTACTCAGCCGGACAAGCTCAGGGGAGGCCTGCGTGGTGGGCCTTACAAATCGAAAGACCTAAAGTAACCACATAAGATGGTGTAAAATCAAAACTTTTTCACTAAAAAAGAGTAATTGTGGGTAGTCATGTCTTCCCTGACAAAGGTCAGTCTTTGCTTTAACTGAGCATGCATGCTGTCTTTGGCATCTATAATAACAGACCTTTGGAATGTCAGGGTAATTTCTGTTTTTCCAGACCCCTCACTGCACCAGAGCAGAGACCACATAATGGCTCATTGCTCTTTTTATTGTTTTGCTAACTGCTAACTGTCTGGTACTAACCAATGTGAAAAAGAGTGTGTGTCTATTTGTTGTAGTTTTTATCCAATCCCGGAGGTTTCCCCACTTTGCCTTTCCCTGCATCCCTAATTTATCACCAATAGATTTCACGTCACCCCTTATACCTCCTACGTTGATTGTAAGGTATAAAATAAGTTGCAAAATTGCCATTCTTTGAAGCCTTTTCTCAGTCAGTTGCAATTTGGCTTCCTGGCAATTGTTGTCAGTGTGGCTCAAATAAACTCAGAAAAATTCTCTACAGGCTTAAACATGTCTTACATTGACAGCTGAAAATTCCAAGCTTCTAAGTAAGACTTGGCCTTCCTGGTGACCTGCCCTCAGCCTGAAGTCATCCCGAGGCCTGTGAAGAGTTGCCTCATGACGACAAAGACACTCTTATCACCCTTGTTACTTGGAAAGTTCCAAGAGTTTTAGTTGCTCTGTTCTAAGAACCAGAACAGTAGACCAGGCGTGGTTTTCCATCACATGAGGTCGGGTCACGCACCCAGAGTCACGCAGCCTGCAGGTGGACTCATACCTGCTGTGTGTCGTCTGTTGGCATTTGGCGTCTGTGCTCCATTTGTTCCTACGTTCCATCTTTTATCAAAGGAACTGAAAAATTAAACACTACCTTGTTCCCACTCAGTGACTGAGAATCCAGATGTGAATTAAATTCAGCCTCTAAGGTGCACTTGTGTTTAATTCAGAAGCTGGAAGGGAGATGGAACCATTATTTCTGCTGCTGTGTTGACTGATGGTGCTCTGTGGCAAACACAGCTTTATGTGGAGAAGCGGGTGTTTCTGTCCCTCTGGGTGGGGCTGTGGCCGTGTGACCTTGAGACCAGACTTCCAGTGGCAGTTCCCTGGCTTCTACTTTTTAGCCCTTCAGTAGTTTTACAAGTAACTAATTCTTTGTGTTAAAGACCTTTCTGCGCAAATGTTCATGGCAGGTTTACTTGTACGAGCCCCAAATTGGAAACAACCCAAATGTCCACGCAGGGGTGAATGGAGACACACATTTGGTGCATCCCTACAATGGAAAAAAAACAAAGAGATTAAAAACTAAGAACTATTTTTAAATAATTGGGTTGAGTTAAGAAGCCAATCTCTACCCAAAATCATGTATCGTATGATTCATATTTTAGAAATTCTAGAAAATGCAACCCAATCTATAATGACAGAAAGCACATGAGAGTTTCCTTAGCAGTGGGGGGGGGGTGGGAATGGGAAAAAGGCAGAATAAAGAGATACAAGAGGACCTGAGTAAACTTTAAGAGTAAGAGGCATGTTCATTATTGTAACAAATTTTCTGGTACATGTGGTAAAACTGAATTAGTTGTATGCTTTTAACATGTTGAGTTTATTATATGTAAATTATAATTCAATAGATATGTTGAAAATTATATATACAGATATGAAATATCACTGACAGTATAAGTTAAATGTAAAATCAAAACAAAAAATATCTAACCTGAACATGACTTTTTCGAACAGTTTTCTGCTTGTCCAACAGAGGGCGGCAGAGCTACTCTGCAGCCGGGATCCTCCTCAGGGGGCCGCTAACCCTCCTCAGCAGCACCCACAGCCCAGCAGGGTTCAACCTCACCAGCGTCACTCAGTCCACAGTCCTCCTCCCTCTCCCAACTGCCCACACCGGACTCTGTCAGCTCCTGCATCCAGCGAGGCATCTGCTCACCTGAAGTCTGGCCCTCTGTAGGCAGCTCTTTCTAACCAACCTCTGTACTTCAGCAGGGCCAAATGGCCACTAACTTTTCAGGTCTCAGTCAAGAGGTCACCTTCTCAGAGGTGCTCTCTGTGATCCCCAGACCAGCTGAGACTCAAGTACATGCTCTGGACGCACCAGAAGTTCTCCTTCACAGCCCTTCTCTGAATTATAGTTAACCCCTTAGAGCCGAGATTTATCTGAGACACTGTCTCAGTGACAAGATAAACTCCATGAGAGCAGGGCCCCTGTACGTCCTGTTCTCTGTGGAGATCCCAGGGCCCAGCCCAGGACCTGACACATCACAGATGCTCGGTGGCCACTCGCTAAATGGATGATGAACACAACACAATGGATGTTTGTCCCCCTGTGGGACACTTGTGCTCAGAGCGTGTTCCCTATCAATGAGAAGGCATCAGTGCCAGGATGGGAGGAGGCCACCAGTTGCCCAAGAATGTCCCAGGGCCAGGTCTTTACCCACTTGTACATTCAAGAGAAAGAACAGGGACTTCTTAACAGCAAAGTCTCAGAACCTTATCATTCCAAGAAAAGTCAAAGCCTTCCCTGTTCCCACCTTGTGAGTGACGTCTTATCTCCCCGGGGCCTGGGCAGCGGCCTGGGCATCAGCCTGTGTCCTTCCTCTTCTCACTGACCTGGCACAGACTTGGATCCTCCAACTCAGGTGGTGTTACTACCAGAGGGGCGGGAGCACAGCCTGGCCTTAACTGAATCAGGGGATGACTCCTCATTCCCAGAATTCCTGGTCTGTGGGACACCTGTGCTTCTTGAAGACATCTCACCAGCCCATGACGATTTGGAGAACCAACTCGTCATGCAGTGTTGGACGGGAGACCCAGGACCTGTGGTTTCTCTCATCTCAGAGGGCTAAGGGTTCTGTGGTGGCCTCTCCTCATCTAACAGAAGAGCCCATGGGGTCTCCTGAGTGAGCCTCCCTGTGGAGCTGCTCCACCTCCTGGGCCTGTGGGAATCCCAGAGTAGATGACAGACAGGGACACAGATGGCTTGGATGCAGTGCTCCAATCCTGTGATGGGGGACACACAGGGCTTTTGGAATCAGGACTCCAGGCTAGCACTGTCTTCCAAATTCTTGGGGAAGGCCCTCACCAGGCCTTTATTATTATTTTTTTAAACCTTGGGGACAGAGAACTCCTTCTGAAACAGCGCATCCCCTGGGAACACAGTCGTTCTGACAATGGACTCACAAGACTCTGGAAAATGCCTGTCTTCTCGCTGGGCCCATCCTGCCCTGGGATAAAGTCAGGAGGCAGGGACCCAGAGGGACAGAGCCCTGACTGACTGTTCCCTCAGCCTGGGAGTCAGAGCCCAGCTCTGTCCAGGGTTCAGGGTCAGCTCTCACCCTCTGGAGCCTGGTCAGCATCTCTTTCTGCCACCTGAGTGGTGACACTGAGACACGCAGTAGATTCACACGTGAGCCTGGCTTTGGCTAAGGAGGTGGAGAAGGAGCCTGATTTTCATTGCCTGCTTCAACAGGCACTTCTGAGTGCCTCCCTTGTGCCTGCTCTGTCCCACCTGCTCCTCCCAGGCACTGTGAATAAAACAGAAAAATAAAAAGGGCCGTCAAGTAAACCTGACAAGCTCGGTGGCCACCGTTCATCACACGGGATGTTATGATGACAAATTTCTAACCAGGCAGAGGATGGCTGGTAGGCACATCCCTGGCCTGTAGCTTTTTAGCAACAGTCAGAGTTTAGCTTATGTGAGCCCTGTCCCTTGTTCTTATGCATCTTGGATACTATACCTCTGACGTATTAGAGTGATTTTCTTTGGTAGATCTTTCAGAAGCACAGCCTCTGGCACCAGACTACAAGGCCACAGAGCCCCTCATGTGATCTGGCTTCCTGGACATTCTCTCCACGTGCTGTGAGTGTTAATGACCCTGTACCCACCAATGTAACAAAAGTATGTTTCTGCATTTTGCCTTTTGTCTAATTCTAGAGATTTTTTCCACGATGCTTTCTCTCACTTCCTAATAGATTTCATGCAACTTAAAAAGAAATCTTTTTCTCAGATTACAGTGTATAAAATAAACTGCCAAACTGCCATGCTTCGTGAGATGTGAGATCTGGCTCCAAGGTGTGTGCTATCAGTTTGGCTCAAATAAACTCATAAAATTTCTCTACACATTTGGACATTACTTACTTGGACAGGGCCTAGGAGCACTGGTTCTATCAGGGGGCTCTGTGTTTCTCTGTACCCCATCCCTGACACCATCCAGGGCAAGGCGAGGTGGGGTTGCCATAGGAAACAACCCCAGGCAGATGACAGTAGGTGATTCGACAGTCAGGGAGCACAAGGACAGGCTCAGTGAACAGCCATGGAGAGGGATGGTCTCCCTGAAACCATCCCAAAAGACCTAAGAGCCCACAGCCACATGCCCTGTTGCCAGTTCTATCTCCCCAGCACATGCAGGGCTTCTTCCCCATCGCACCCAAGAACTGCAGGCCCTTCTGACACTTCTGGTTTTGGGTCTCTCTCCATGGAAGCAAAGTCCAGGCTAGTGACCAACAGAGATAGGAGTGTCCCCTCTGCAGTCATCACTAAGCTTGACCCCTTCTTATCTCTGTGTTATTTTTGTGACCTTCTCACTGGGAGTGAATCCAACATTTTTCAGAGCATTTGAGAAGCTGGGGAAGACCCTGTGCTTAGCTGGTTTCTGTGTCACAAACAGAAATAATCCTTAGGTTTTGGGGGCTCGAGGCGCTCTGTGTGTTGCTAAAGGACCCAAGACCAAGACACAGCAGAGGCCAGTGCTGGGGTGAGTGAGCCATCATCTCAGGGACACACATGCCTCCTTCAGCCTTGCTATTATAAGTGAGCTCCACAGGCCAGTAGGATCAACCTCCCTTGACAGCTTGTCAGATGCAGAGTCTCTGGTCTGTTACAAAGCTGTTGAGTCCAAATCTGCAGTGTAACAGGATCTGGAGCCCCTCCCTGTGCACAGGAGAAGGAGAGAGTCTCCTCTGCCCCCCCACCCCCCGCACCATAGGTTCTCACTTTGGCCCGGTATCCATGTTAGCCGGGCAGCTCCTTAAGCAGCAATTTTATTGTGTCACCTGGGCACTGCGATCTTTATAAAGTGTCACAGGTGGTCTGATGCACAGCAGGGTGACATCACTGTCACAAGTTTTCCTGAGGTACTTCCAGAATTCTCACTAAAAAGGGAAACGTCAAATGTGGAAGAAAGTGGGCTGCAGGGGAAGCTACTATGCACCTGACAAGAAGATGCCTGGGATATGGAAGCCTCAGGGTCGTTCTTTTCCAAGTACGTCATGTAAGCGCTGCTATGTGTATGTTCAGAGGCTTCAGCAGTTCCAGGAAGAGCAAGATAAGAAGAGTCAGTAGACCTGAAACAGGGAACACAGGTGGCAGGAATACGGGACTAGGCCCACATGACTAGGGAAAATATCTTGCCCTAGAGGAAGCTCAGGGTATAAGAAGGAGAGACAGCAGATCCCACCAGTCCAGACAGAGGTGGCTGTGAGCCTTACTGGACCTCAAGCTCTTCTTGTGAAAGGAGGGACAGAGCAAACGGTGGACATGATGGAATCAGCCTCAGTTCCTACCCACAGACGACTTGTCTACTGGCAAGAACTGCTGCTGGCTGGTAAGGAGGGGACAGTCCCTGGGGTGGAGGCAGGAGGATGAGACAGAGACCAGCTGGTCTTCTGGAGAGAAGAGCTCTCTGAGAGGGGAAGGAAGGTTTCTCTTTGGATTTGAGGGGAAACAACAGGGGACTAGAGTAGGATGGGGAGAGGGCTCAGCAACAAAAAGTCTCATGATCTGGAAGCAGAGAGGGGATGGGAAACCTTGAAGTTTATTTTGTAAGTTACCCATCACTGAGGATTGAATTTTGAAAACTGATGATGGTAATCACAACTTACCTCAGGCGACACCAGGAAAATCTTAACTGGGGTGCTAAACATTGTCCTTACCACCAATCTCAGAAAGGGGCAAATCCATTCCAGAGGGTGCAGGACCCTGAGATCACTCATTCATTCACCGACAGGTGATTCCAGCCTGGTGCAGGCACTGGGGGTACAGCAAGACAAGAAAAACCCCGGCCCATTGTGGAGCTCATGTTCTATGGGAAGGGGAGACAAAAAAAAATCGAGATGTGATGGCAGGTCCCCGCAAGTGCCATGGAGAGAACAGAGCAGGAATAGGTCAGAAGGTGAAGACAGGGTCTTTAGATGAGGTGGTCAGCAAGAGAGTCTCCCAAGGACACACACCCCTGAGGCTCAGAAGGCATCTGAGGATAGTGAGGAAATGAGCTGGAAAGAAACCTGGGGAAGAGTATTTGAAATAGAAAAACGACAGTTTCAGAGATGCCGAAGTAATGGTGGCCATGCTTCTGACCTTGACCATGGGAGACACACAAAGACCAAGGCTGAGAGATGAAGAGAACTGCTCAGTATCCAGAGCCTCATCTCTCCATCCCAATACATAGATCCAAATACTGATGAGTTTGTCTTTTCCCTCCTAGTGTCACTGTTAACCTTCTGGAAGCCATCTACTGCTGCCCAACTTGCCGTTGTGTCAACCAGTGTTACTGAAGGAGGGGATGTGCTTCTACGTATCGCTAATATGCCTCATGATGCTGAAAAAGTTTTTTGGTACAGAGGGGAAAAAGTAAATTACAAGAGTTATATTGCATCTGCCATCTGGCTCATAAAACAATACAGAAGAGGGCCTGCAAACAGAGGTCGAGAGTCGGTGAACATGGAAGGGTCGATGTTGATAAGGGATGTCACCCTGAGAGACGCAGGAATGTACACTGTGGTAGTCTTCCTTCAAGATAAAAGTAGACGAACTGCATCGGGACGGCTCCATGTGTGCCGTGAGTAATTGCTCTCTGACCTCTGGGTGGCGGGTGGGGTGACTTTACTTCACATACAGGACTGACAGCCCTGGACTCTGCCTTTATGCCCCTGCATCATGTCTTGGGTTGGGTTTTGGCATTTAGTGCAGGACGCACACAATGGAGACAAACTTCTTAAAATCAGAGTTTCCTTGCCGGAGCCAGCCCTGCAGACATTCACCACAGAAAGAAGGACCAGTCTGATGGGAGTGACCAGTTTCAGTTCAGCCCCCTGGGCTCTTCTCCGTGACCATAATCATGAGAATGACCCTTCAGGGCTTGGTAAGGGCCTGGCCTGTGTATTACCACCCTGCCCCCACCCCTGGAATTCTCACAGAGAAGCTCAGCTCTGTATCCCCTCTCCAGAATGCTGTCCCAAAGGTCCTGACACAAGGAACTTTAGCAAGCCTTTGTCAGGTTAGATTTTGCCTCCTTGAAAGAGCTAAGTAAGTGCAATGGTTTCTGGGTGCCCAACTCACAAGGCTCCTGAGTTGGTCATCAGCCAGGGCTCAGCCCCAAGAGCCACATCTGGGCAAGGATAAAACCTGGTTCTTCACCTGTGACTATGTGTGGAGAGCACAGCGGGACAAGGTGCCTGGATCATTAGCTGACTGTTCTGGGGAACTTAGGAGAGGCCAGAGAAAGGTCAGAATGCCTGGATGGAGCAGAGAAAACATGTCCTGGCAGCCCCTTGTCCACCAGGGATCAGCCCAGGGGATTGTCTCTTGGACTCGATCAATAACAGATGCCTCTTGTTTGAACAGCTCTTCTACCCCAAGGTTTGGGTCAGGTACTGTGAATAGCTTATGGTTAATACACTGACAACCTACTTGGCAGCCAAATAGTCATCATTTTTTATTGAGGGGAAACTGAGGCATGGGGTGATATGGT
Organism: Carollia perspicillata; assembly: GCA_004027735.1. Lineage (NCBI taxonomy): Eukaryota > Metazoa > Chordata > Mammalia > Chiroptera > Phyllostomidae > Carollia > Carollia perspicillata. The sequence continues at coordinate 19,879 of PVKM010016678.1, forward strand.
CACTAAAGCAAAGTCACACAGACCATGAGCAGCTGATCGGAGTCAGCTGAGGTCTGCCTGAACTGGGCCTCATTAGATGTCCGTGGATCCCTAGACCAACCACTGGTTCAAAGTTTTTCTTCTTAGGCACCTTCAACTCACAGGGATATATTCTGGTCTGGGGAGTCATAGCAAATGGGGAGTTAGTTAATTGTTCTTCTAGAACAAAGTTACCTGTGGTAACAATCAGAGTCAGAGCTGGGAACACCCAGGCCTCCTGCTCAGGCGGCTGCTCCACACCTCCCTGTCCTGGGACTGAAGTCACTTGTTTGTTTCACGTTGTGTTGGTGTCACTCCCACTAAAAATAAAAAGAAAAGGGACTTTGCCTTCTTATGTTCCAGACCACATCTGCAACCAGCTCAGGGACTATTCTGAGACAAACACTCAATTTCTTTTGAAGAATGATAACTAAATACATGGTGATTGAATGAATGCTAAAAAATCTTCAAAGACTGGAACCAGAATGCAGAGTCCTTAGAATTCCAGCCACATAGGACGGTCTTCCTGGCCTTCCAGGAGCTGAGACCCATGTCTCAATCTCTTTGCCACTCTCTAGAGAAATATTCCTTCCTGCACTGGGTTTTAGGTCTTGGGGTATTAAGAATAGTTTCCTCATATGCAAAATTTTAACTTTCCAAATTTCTATCTCATCACCACCCAAAACAAAAGGTCCACAATGGCCAGAATTGCAGCCAGTCCATGTTCCTCACTCGCCCTCTGTCACCCCTCTGCACTTGCACAGGTCCTCACCTGCCCTCAACAGAAGGAGAAGGACTTTAATGACCAAGGGCGGAGCCCAGGGTTCTGCTGCTGGTCGGTTCCTGCCTTTCCTTGTCACTCTTTTCTAGTTCATTCCTTGAACTCTGCTCTATCATTTATTGGCTCACTGGTTCATGTCAGTCACACTCACCTGGAAGACCTGACCTACATCTTGGCCCTTGGGCCTGAGTAGTCAACTGACCACCAGCTTGTCCCTGGTTTCTATGTGTTATTCCTGCTCAAACCCCAGTTCCTGGGATGTCCTGGGAAATGGTGCTTCATAGAAACACACCTCAGCTGGGTGATGGATGTTCCTGAAGCTGGAAAGATCGGCTTCTGGTCGACCAGTCAGGGAGGTGGTCAGTGAAGAACCAGGAGAAGTGCAGGGGTGACTCTGACTCCCAGTCTGTGTCTTTCCACAACCAAACACTGACACTAAACTGACACTGAGAAAGTCTGTGCTTCGTCCCAGACACAGAGCTGGAGGCCTTACATTCTCTGAGTACTGAAATCCCCATGCATTTGTATTGTGATACACAGACCTGCCTTGTTGTTTTTAGACTGAAGTTGGCTGACAGCTGAGAGGTGCCAACTCTGATTGCAGAAGCCTTTGGAGCAATCAAAGGTACCACCCAGGGCTCTGCTCTGCCTGTTACCTGCTCAGCAGAGTTACCTACACCCAGCATCACAACCAACAACTGCAACTCCAAGAGTTTTGATTTGCATTTTCCTGACGATATTGATGTCGGCCATGTTTTTGTTATTGTTGTTTTAGGGAAAGACGAGATTATACAGACAAATAAGAACGGGCACCTTCAGTGAGCTCCCTGACCAGGGACTAGGCCTCCAGCCCAGGTACGTGCTGTGACCAAAGACAGAGCCTCCAGGGGTGGAGTGCACAAAACAATCCTCTGAACAACTTAGCCACCCAGCCAGGGTGGGTGTCTTTTCATGTGTTTATTGGCCATTTGTATATCTTTTGAACATGCCTGTTTAAGTGTGTTTGCCATTTTTAAATCAGGTACTTGGCTTTGTTGTTTTTGAGTTGTAGCAGTTTTTTGTATGTTCTGGATATTAACTCTTCTTTTCATGTATCATTTGCAAAGTATTTTGTCCCATTTCACAGGTCACCTTTCACTCCGTTTACTGTGTCCTTTGATGAGCAGAGGTTACTTTTGGACAACATGCAATTTATCGAATTTTTCTTTTTGTGCCTTTGTTTTTAGTGTCATATTTAAGAAATCATGGCCAAATCCAATGTCATGATACTTTCCCCTATATTTTCTTCTAAGAGTATATTATAGTTTTAGGTAAGTAAGACCTAAATCCATTCTGACTTTATGTTTGTGTGTGGTACACGCAATGATCCACTTCATTTGTTTGCATGTGGATATTGCTGTTCAGCACCATGTGTTGTAAAAACTGTCCTTTCTTTACTGAACAGTCTTGGCTTTTCTGTCGAAAGCACTTCATTGTGTCCTTTGGTGAGCAGAAGTTTTCATGTCAGTGTCACACTCTTTTGGTTACTCTAGCTTGGTAGTGAGCTTTGAACTTCATAAGAGTGGGGCCTCTAATTTCATTCTTTTTATTTCTAATATCGTTGAATCCATGTGAGGTTCATTGAAGTTTCATATGAATTCTAGGATGGATTTATTCATTCTGCACAAAAGTCATTGGGATTTTGATAGGGATGGTATCAAATGTGTAAACAGTGGGAATCTTCCATCCATAAGCGTGGGTATCTTTCCATTTAATTGTTTCTTTTTTATCTTTTTTCAAAAACGTTTGGTAGTTTTCAGTGTATATGTCTTTCAAGTCCTTAATTAAGAGTATTCTTAAGTATTCTATACTTTGTGATGCTATTGGAAATAAAACTGTTTTCTTAATTTTATTTTAGGTGTGTTCGTTGTTGTTTTGAAGAAATAGAAATGAAGCTGAGTGTTGATTTTTTTTTTGTCCTGCAAGTTTACTGAATTCACTAGTCCTAACAGGTTTATTTATTTCTTTTTCGCATGTGGGGAGTGAAGTTTTTACAATTTTCTGCATATAAGATAATGTTGTCAGTTAAAAGAGAAAATTTTTCTTCTTTCTATCCAAGTTAGATACTGCTTGCTTCATCTTTGTGCCTAATTTTTCTGGCTAAAACTTTAAGTACTACATTGAATAAGTAGGAAAAGCAGCATCTTTGTCTTATCCATGGTAATAGTATAGTTTTGATGTTTCTCCATGGAGCATTGTGTTAGCTGTGGAATTTCCTATATGGCCTTTAATATACTGAGTAGTTTTTTTCTATTCCTATAGTTTCTGTCCTTTGTTAAAACCATTACCACTTCTCTCTAAAGATTTTTTTTATGGTGGTAGTCAATCCACAGGCCAGGAAGTAAAGTGCTTCACAAAGAGAAATCCTTTAGATGGAAGTTCTCTGAATCCAAGGTCATGAGACTGGGTTGGGTCATCTTTATTGCCTAATAAATTATTTATCAAGAGACAACTATCGTCCCACTTATTGTAATTTTCCATGGCTCCAGAGATGGACAGAAGTGGTAAGCTGGCCTTCCCTAGCATATATGGAATTTTACATGAGGAGAGGGATTTGATTTTTTTGAAGCCAAAGAAAGTCTTCGAGAGAAAAAAATATTCCCTGATGATATGGTTGTAGGACACATGGGCTGAGAAGGGCTTCCCTGTGCTGCCTCTGCGGGAACAGCTCAGGGCTCACTCTGAGGTGACATGGGCTGAGAAAGAGCACACAGTTCTTTGTACAGGTTGTCATCTGAAGAAAGATAATGATCCTTCTGCAGAGGCAGGACCATCCTCTGGTGAACTTCACAGAGCTCACTGTGGACTGAGAGAGGCTGAGATCTCAAAGGAAGCACTGTGGTCCCAGTTCTCAAGACCAGTCACAACCAGTCACATTTTCTGTTTCTCCACAGAGTGCCTGAGAGTGCCCACCCTTTTAACCCACAGCACCATAGTCACAGAGCACAAAATTGCTGTTGCCATGACCTCTACACAAATATGGTCCTAACCTGTGTTTGTTCAATTGCAGGAATCTGCGGCTCAGGAGGAAAACAAAGTTGTCCCAGAACCACAGAAACATCACCATAGACCCCATCAGGAAAGAGGATGCTGAGGATGACCAGTGTCAAGTCTCCCACTCATCAGTTCTGGTGAAAGTGGGCCCCCTCGAGATGGACGTGAAATATGAGTGGCTGTCCTCCCCTTTTTTATGTTATTAAACTCTGAACAATTTTCCCACCTTTTTAATAGATTTAGTGTCAAGGTGTATTGTCTTTAGATGACTTGCATTAAGTAAAAAAAAAAAAATGTGTGCTGACGTTGTCCTTACTGTTGACTGAAGGTCACATTCCACACCAGATCCCACCTCTGCCATGTCCCAATTCCACCTTCTCCATGGTGGAGGTGCAGCCGAGTTCCTCACAAGACAGGAAGTGGTTGTTTGATGGCCAGTGGAAGCACATGAGGAGCTCACAGAAAACTGAGTTTAGTGCCTTCACCAGGGAAATGTGTGGAGGGTGAGTGGACACTGTAGTGGGTGATGGGAATGGACAAGAGAACACCCATTTCGCTAGCACACTGATATTTGTCTCACTATTTTATTTCTCCCCCCAAACTTCTGAAGCCCACTTGAGTATTCCTACTTTTATGGAAATAGATGTATTTGCATAAGCTCAATATTACTGTGACTTCTAAATAAAAATTAATTGGAAACATTGGTAATACAACTAAGGCTTTGGCTCAAATGTCCTAGTTCAGACTGATGACCACAGAATTAGAAGTGATCTTACCCTTTATAAAGCTAAGTTTCACTTCACTGGTATTTTGATAACTTCTGGAGAAAAGGGTGTCACCCGAAGCTGGAGAGACTGAGGGCGAAGTGTGAGGGTGAGGCTTCCTAACCTCAAGAGGCTGTTAAAACTCCCATCTTAGGTCTTGTTAAAAGCCCTGCATCAGAGCAAACTATGTGGTGAATGTCAGCTCCCGTGCACTGAGGTAACTACTCAGGTGAAATCAAGTGACAGCAGCCATGTTGAAGGAACAAGAATACTCTTGTTCCTTAGATGTCATGTTGATTAAAGGAAAGGTGACTGCAGAAAAAAAATGTAATGGCTCCATAAAAAACCCCAAAACTCCAGAGGTTCAGTCTTCTTGAGATCTGATCCTACCTCTGCGAGGGACTCTCAGGTGTTTTGTGGATGTTTATAAATTGCTGGGAAGTTGCACCTCTTTATAAATTGCAGAACCTAATGGAGATGCAAACTGGGCCTTGGCTGAATAAGATTTAGTTGTATTTCTCCCCATTATGCAGAAAGCAGTTTTGTTATGACTCAGAGGTCTTAATGTTCCCCTAGAGTCTCTAATCTTCTGACAGATGTTTGTATATAGAGACCTCTGACCTCAAATTTTATAGAACATTTTGTATAGAAATGAAATTGCAATTTGTGATTGCAGATTCTTTGCCTAACCTTTTGACATATACATGTCTCTGCAAAAGCTGCTTTCTAGTGTTGTGATTCAGAGAATATCTGACTAGGGTATTAGGGCCTATCCCTGTGAAATATAACCTTCCCGGTGTCTCTCTGCCCCATCTCTGTGGAAGAGTAGATGCCTAACATAGGTGGAGCCCTCTACAGCCAGATGTAAAAGGACCCTCTGTCAGAATTTCATGGGCAGATTTACTTCAATTTTTGTAAAGCCCATTAGCAAATACAGATGCCTATGATTCCTTCTGCTGTTTTCAAATCCCCCCAGCCTTTTGTTCCAGGGGTGTTGAGTTTAGTCTCAGTGCCCCGTTGCATGATCTTGAATAAAGTCTTTCTTGCCTCTTTAAATTTCTCCGACACCGTTTTACTCTGACATCACTTAAGTGTAATTAGCTGGTCATTTCATCTTGCTCACAATGTCAATCCTTATTATATTTTTAAATCTTCTGATTTTTTCTTTGTCTAGCTGGAATCCTCACAAGTTTTTTTAGTTTTTCTCCCTCCCCTCTGACTGGTGTCCCCAGCAGGAGATGGCCTGACTGTCCAGTTCCTCCTGGGGGGTCCAGGTTGCCTTGGAGTAGGCTTGGTTCAGAACCTGAGGAGATGTACAGGCATAAAACCATGCCACGACCTAACCATCAACAGTGTTCTCATCCCACACACCTTCAAAAAACAAGATCATAGATAATTTAAAAAATATTCTTTCATGAAACTCAACAGCTCCAGGAAACATACAGGTCCCTGTCATGTCAGCCACCAGCAGACCCACACTGGAGGACCCTGCTTTGGTCCTTCTGTGACCTGCAGCTCAAGCCAGACATCAGTGTCCTCATTCTTTGTTTTCTGTGTGGGTTTTCCAAACTCCACATGCCTGTCCTTAGTGAGTCTGCAACCAGAACCTGGGAAATGGGAAAGAAGTCTCTGCTCTGGTTGTGTTTTCTTCCAATGTCCCATAGCATCTGGGTTATTTGCCTAAAATCCTTAAAGACCTGCCCAGAGGCAGATTGTGGGTCAGCAGAGTTGGACCATGCAGGGATGGGGTCTGCTCAAAGTCAGAATGGAAAATTGTAAAGTCTGTGGGTTCTGTGCATGTTAGGCATTATATGGGTTCATGGAGACCTATGGGTGCTGTGGAAAGGGGCTCTTTGAAGGGTCTCAGCATGGGACTGTGACCGTGAGTGAGGGACTGGCCTACATTTTGAGGGAGGAGGCACAGGAGCTGGTGCAGTAAAGTGGGGGGTTCCGTTTTCCCAGACTTGAGTGAGTGTAAGGGATGAGACCCAGGGGTGGGAGAAAGAACAATGCCCTTGAAGACTCAGCTTACTGCCCTGATATTGGGACAAGAGGAAGCAGCAAATGTACGGGCTTGCAGGGGACATGGTACAGGTCATATGGGAATGGAGACAGGAGA
>PVKM010016679.1:0-26592 GCA_004027735.1 Carollia perspicillata
TTTGTCTTCAGTAAAAAATTAAAAGTGGAGTTATAAACCAAAATTATAACACTGGTTTTTATATTTGTTCACAAAGTTACTCTTTACTGGAAACCTTTATTTATTCATGTGGTTTCAATACTGTGTAGTGTCCTTTAGCGTTTTGGTGTAAGGCAGATCTGATGGTCACAAACTTCCCCAGCTTTTGTGTATCTAAGAATATCTTAATTTCTCCCTCATTTTTGAAGGACATTTTTACCAGATATAGATTTCTTGGTTAAAATTAATTTCTTTCAGCACTTTAAATACATTACCCTATTATTTTCTGCCCTGCAAGATTTCTGCTAAGAAATTTGTTAATAACTTTATTGAGAAAACTTTGTATATGACAAGTTGCTTCTCTCTTGCAGTTTTCAACATTCTCTCTTTGGCTTTGGATTCAGACAGTTTGATTAAAATGTGTCCCAATGTGGGTTACTTTAGGTATATCTTACTTGAAGTTCATGGACTTTCTTGGATTTGTACATGAAATTCATGTCTTTCTTCAAATTTGGGAAGTTTTCAGCCAGTATTCAAATACCCTCTGTGTCCTGTTTTCTCTTTCCTTTTCTTTGATTCTTTAGATGGTGTCTCACAAGTATCTTAGGCTCTGTTCACACTTCTTTACTCTCTTTTCTTTCTGTTCTTCAGATTCAATCATTTCAATTGTCCCATCTTCAAGTTCATTAAGTGTTTCTTCTGCCTAGTCAAAACTAGTGCTGAACCCATATAATAATTTTTTAAATTTAATTATATTACTCTTCAGCCCTAGAATTTCTGTTTGGTTCCTTTTATTCTAACTTCTCTTTGTTTATATTCCTATTCTGCTCATATATTGTTTTCCTGATTTCATGTAGTTCTCTGTTTTTATTTAATTCTTTGGGTGTATTTAAGACAGTTGTTTCGAAGTTTTTGTCTAATTTAAAAGCTTATGCATGGCTAGAGAAAACAGCATTAAAATGAAAAGAGAGCCAACTGTACGGGAAAACATACTTGCCAATGATACCTTGGACAAGGGTTTAATCTCCAAAATATATAAAGAACTCACGTGACTCCACACCAGGAAGACAAAAAATCCAATTAAAAAATGGGCAAAAGACTTGAACAGATACTTCTCCAAGGAGGACATACAGAGGGCCCAGAGACATGTGAAAAGATGCTCAGCATCACTAGACATCAGAGAGATGCAAATTAAGACCACAATGAGATACCATTTCACACCAGTCAGAATGACCATCATAAACAAATCAACAAACAAATGTTGGAGAGGATATGGAGAAAAGGGAATCCTAGTGCACTGCTGGTGAGAATGCAGACTGGTGTAGCCACTGTGGAAAACAGTATGGAGTTGCCTCAGAAAACTAAAAATTGAACTGCCTTTTGACCCAGCAATTCTGCTGCTGGGTTCATGCCCTAAAAGCCTTGAAACACCAATTCAAAAGAACCTATGCACCCCAATGTTCATAAGAGCACAATTTACAATAGCCAAATGATGGAAGCAGCCTAAGTGCCCATCAGCAAATGAGTGGATCAAAAAAACTATGGTACATATACACAATGGAATTCTGTGCAGCAGAGAGAAAGAAGGAGCTTCTACCCTTTACAACAGCATGGATAGAACTGAAGAGCATTATGCTGAGTGAAATAAGCCAGGCGGTGAGGGACAAATACCATATGATCTCACCTTTAACTGGAACATAATCAACAAAAGAAAAAAGCAAACAAAATATAACCAGAGACATTGAAATTAGGAACAATCTAACAATAGCCAGAGGGGAGTGGGGAGGGGTCAGTGGGGAGAAGGGTTTTCAGGAACAACTGTAAAGACTACATGGACAAAACCAAGGGGGAGGATGAAGTCTTTGTCTAATAAATCTAGCGTCTTCTTTGGGATGGTTTCTGCAGATTTATTATGGGGTGTTTGTTCGTTTGTTTGTTTGTTTTGTTTGAATGGGGGGTGTTTTCCTGTTCCCTTACATATGTTGTGAATTATTTTTGTTACTGCTGTGGATAATTGGGAATTTGAAAAAACCAGACACCTCCCTCAGTGTTTACAGACTAGTCATGTGTCTGGATAGCACTGCAGGTAGAACTGGCTCTGAATCTTGGGTTCAGCTCATGTCCTTTCTAAGCATGCACCTCACCCAGGCCTATGTGTGTTATCTCAATTTCCATCTCCCAGATACTTGTGAATGTTTTAATTTCCCAAAGAATCTATCCCATCTTCTCTTCGTGGCCACAGATGCTCTATTTTATGTCCCCATCTGTACTCTCATCCCAAGAGTTTGCAAATCTGTGGGGTCTATGCAGCCTTCACTGCTGTTTTCCACCTGAGATCCAAGAGACACAAAAAACAATCCTTCAGGCAGCCCCCAGACAGTTAGAATGTTGCAAATAAGATTTTCTCTGCCCCTTCCAGTTGAAGGTGTTATAGACCCAATATTCGTGTCCCTCCAAAATATATATATTAAACCCTCCTGCAATGTTATGATATTTTGAGGTGGAACTTTTAGGAGGTAGTGAGAGTTAGATTAAAATATGAAGATGAGGCCCTCATGATGGGATTAGTGTCCTTGTCAGAAGAGACATCAGAGAAATTGCTCTCTCTTCTTTCCATGTGAGGGTTCAGAGAAAATGCAGCTGTCTACAACCCAAAAAGAGAGGCCTCACCAGAACCTGAACATGCTGGCACCTTGATCTCAGATTTCTAGCCTTTGTAACTGTGAGAATATAAACTTCTGTTGTTTAAGCCACCCCATCCATGATATTTCATTATGGCAGCCTGAGCATATTAATGTAGCAGAGACCTGGGAAATAAGCTGCCAAGCTTAACAAACCAAGATTGTACCATGCCAGGGAAGAGGTGGAACAATATTGACTAAAAATGACACAAACGTTTCTACCATTTTGTAGACATTTTTTCTTAATCAAGAATCACTCACTTGGTTTCTGCAGACCTTTGGCAGTTTCCCAAACTGCTACAAAGTTAGTTCAGCCAATTTCAAACCCTAGCTGTTCATTGATTTCTGTTGGGGAACAGGGACCAGGAGTTTCCTAGCCTGCCATTTTGCTGACAACCAACCTCAAGTCTTTTTAAATAAAACTTTATTTAGTCATTATTATCACTTTTTGTAGATTAATCAAGAGATAGTCTCTAAGTTAAATATTTATACCAAGCAAGATACATTGTTTTGTTTCTAAATCTTTTGTAAGGATATGATAGCTATTAAATACATCATCTCACTCTTCTGGAAGAGAATCACATATAATCACTATATTAAACTCTCACTAATAAAGTTTGTAGTTCCATAATTAGTTCTTCTTTTTTTAAAGATTTTATTTATTTATCTTTACAGGGGAAGGGAAGGAGAGAGGGAGAGAAATATCAATGTATGTTTGCCTCTCGTGCATCCCCTGCTGGGACCCGGCCTGCAACCCAAGCATATGCCCTGACTGGGAATCAAACTGGCAACCCTTTGATTCACAGCCTGCACTCAATCCACTGAACTACACCAGCCAGGACTATAATTAGTTCTTCTTAATAAATTAAAATAAAAGTCACTTTAGAGACACATGCTTTTAAAAAAAGAACAATGGACAGTAACTAAGACTCATTTCTTTCCCTATCTTCTATTGCATGTGGAAGCTTTCTGATATGCTCTCAAAGGTTTATAATTAATAAAGAGAGCCAGAATTTGCTCTGCTGGCAAAGTCCCTCTGCTTATTTTGTGGACTCTTATGTAACCCAATGGCATTATAATTTGAGTTTTATTTTAATTAAATATTACATGTTTCTAAATTAGGATGTAATTGAACTCAAAACATGAGGATGGTTGCCTAGACTCATAAAAGTATTTCTGCTAATTAGAAGCCATAAGTATGGCTTTAGAGATGACCCAGACCAATGTTGTCATGGTCCAGACATGGACGTGTTGGTTCAAATCAGTGTTATTCAGCTAGTTAGTCCTAAAGTCATAAGACAAATAGCCCCACCCATTGCTGATTGTCTCAGGATTTTTATTATTTTATATGCTTTTTTATCTGTTATCCCAATCACTCTGATAAAAAATAAATTGAACCATATAGTGTGATCATTTCCAGGCTGACACTAAAAGTATTTCTCAACCAGGATAGCTGGAGGAGAGCCTATGGTTCCATCTCCTGACCATTTAGATGCTGAGGGGAAAGGCAAGCTCAGGAGAGGGGATGAGAAGCCAGGGGTGAGGACCACTCTTCTGGATCAGAGCAGTAGCTATTTATTAACCAGTATGGATGTATTTCAATATCATAAGAACAGAACCAGGACAAACTGGCTTAATGTAATATCAGATCATTCCCTGACTTTTTCTTGTATCCCTAATATTTCCAGAGTAATTTTTCAAACCTTAGAATATGTTTGGATAAGTGCAATCTCTTCTTAAAAAACTGTAAAGCAATTTACCTAGTAACTCTTCTTGCTTTAGGAAGCTGATGGGCAAACTGGTCACTAGGGAAAAACTAATTTCTTTTAGCAATAAGAAAAATGAACAGGTCACCTTTTTGTCCAACCAAAACCAAAGCCTTAGTCCTGTGGAGATCAGATAAAACAAGGTTTGGAGGCTTTCACTGGGGTCTCTTATAAACGCTGTCCATAATTAGATAACTAAAACTCACTTTTATTCAAGGATACAAAGGAGAAACTGCAGGAGAGCTTATCACATCACAAATAATGAGAGGAACAATATTCAAGCAAAACTACAAGGGGCGGACTGTTAAAATCACCTTCTTTTTTAATATTTTGCTTTTTAATATCGATTTGTTAGAAGTATTACACTATTCAAACTAGGATACAGAGTGGTAGGCCAATGGTTATGTTTCTATTGGGTAAATAAAGCATACTTTTCTTGACTATCTATTATCTTTAGTGGTGGGAAAATTCTTGAATTTATTTCTTGATCAAAAGGAACATAGATGTGTCACTGAACAGAACCCAAAATCACAGAAATTGTTGAGAAAGCATGTGACAAAAATTTTACAATTATGGTGTGGATGTTGGATTATTTCAGTTTTAGATTCCCTGGAGATGGGAGCTGTATTTCTTAGCTATTCCCTACCCTGACTATTGCACTGATCTCTTGCATTATTAAAAAAATAATTCCAAAGTTAGTTTAAAATAACAATGAGGTATTATTTCTCATGATTCCAAGGGTCGTCAATTTGAGCATTTCGTTCAGTCTCACCTGGGATCACTCATGCATCCATAGTATTTGATGGCTCCACTGGGGCTGGAGACATAAGTGGCCTCATATGTGAAAGTTGGTGCTGGCAATCTAGTTGGAAGCTATGGTTTCCCTGCATTTAGCTTCTCCTTCTCAATAGGATAGTCTGGGTTCTTCACAGGATGGTGGTTTCAGGGATCCAGTAAGGTAAGAATAAAAGCTACAAGAATTCTTAATACCTAAATTGCAGGACTTGCACTATGTCACTTGTGTCACATTCTGTTAGTCAAAGCAAGTCACAGACCAACTGTAACTTAAAATGCACGGAGAAGCAGCTAATTCACAATGCAAAGGTGCATGAATACTAAGAACTGTAATTCATTGTGTTCATTATTGCAACAATCTACATGGGGCATTTCAGTGAATTTAGAGACTCTAATGAACTGAGTCATTCACTTTACAAGTCCTTAGGAGTGCAAATCCTTCACTTGAGTGAAAAGGACACCAATTATTTGGCATAAAAGATATCCTAAAGCCTGATTATATTTTCAATTTGGGAGGTAAGGCCAACACAGGAAACTTTTTTTATTAGGAAACTATTGTCTCTAATTAAGGCAAAGTCAGAAAGAATGTGGGTGGTTGCTAAGATGGAGATAAGCAGAAGCCAAAGTCTCAAGTTTAATGAATACTAATTCATAAAGGACCAAGACTATAACTGGTAGAACTCTCAAGTATTTTGAAATATGTGAACCTTCAAATACATGCTATATTTTATCCTTTGATCTCCAAACAGTGCAAAAGAATATATATAAAATATATTTTTATAAATATATATTTATATATATATATAAATCTATTTATATACAAATAGAAAATCTTTAATGTACCTTTACGGGAAGATAAAAGTATCAGTGTATAGCAGGAGAGATCATTACTCACTAAAAATCAGACTTTTGTATCATCTTCTGATCTGGCGCTATCTCTTGTCATCCTTCTTCCTCAGAACTCTGAGTAAAGAAGAGAGAAGAGCATGGACAGTTGACCAGTGCTTTAGACGGGAATTTAAAGACCAACCTTCAGTGAGGAGCCTGTGTCAACTAAAACTTACCCACCCATTTCTAATGCCTTTTTTAAATTAACTCTTCTTTCATGCCTCTGCAGTATGAGCTACATCACCAAGAAAATACTAACCTTAAGCATTCTGAGGACTCGGTGGGTAACTTTTAGAATTTTATTACTGGCTGATTAAGTCCAAATTATATTAGCTTTTAAAAAACATAGAATAAGCTATGCCAATTGAAAAGGATCAGAGAGAACGTTTTAAACAGGAAAATTCATTAAGTAAGAAAATAAGTTTAACAGTGTGAGTGTCAGTAGGGACCATTAACACAAGAACGACATATTTTCCTACCCCCAAGTTCCTACAAGGCTTCATCTCATAAACAGTTTAAGACTTTTTACATTAAAGCATGGTAACCTATAAATAAAAATCAGCAGAAGCCCATTTGCTCTCAGCATTACTCAAGGCAATTTTGGGCATTTTTGTGCCAGTTCAACTACTTCTTCATGTTTGAGAAACTGCATTTTCCTACTATTCTTCCCACGGAATATGACAAGAGGAGATGGAGCCAAAAGAAGCTGATAACCTTTAAGGTAAATCATATTAGAACCTTCTATTTTAACATTATGGTTTTATTTATTAATACTTAACTTACATAAATATTGGATTATAATGGTCACAAAAATGATATGTGAGAACTGACACAGCTGAATTATACATTTACCATGAAATCTTTATGGTAAGTGTCAGCCACAGAGAACAGTGTTCTCCCCTCACTGTGTATTATAAGAAAGATGAGTCCTCTTTTACAGGACACTGTAAGCCTAGAAAATACATCTTTTGAGGGGGCTACATAATAACAAGTGTGCATATGCAAAAATATTGTACAGAATATCTTGGTATTGAGGTGAATTGTTTATAAAATCTAGGAAGGGAAGTTTTAGTTATTTCTTAAATAATAGTGGGTAATGAGTTGCAAAATGGAAAGTAAAATGGAAAACTAAAGCTAAGAAACTCTTGACAAGTCTAACTAGCAGCCAAACTCAAACTGGTTCATACCTCCATGGATTAATTCTCCTCCTCCCAGGGTGGATCCTTGATTCACCATGTAGAATTAATGTTGTCTCCAGTGTTTAAAACCAATTCCAGTCAGAGTCATAGTTCTGTGGTTTGAGAATGAGCATCAAATCACTCCTGATGAAATATACTAGGGTAGTCATGGAGATGTGCTTCTTAGTCCTCCAGTCACAGAGTACTCACCAAAGTCTTAGGTGCTGTTCTCTGAGATCCATAGCCACATCGGCACCAAGGCCATGCTTTCCCACAGGCTCCTGCAAACCAATGACTAAGCCCTTGGTCAGGGCCCCTCCTGTGAGCAACAGGAGCCCTCTTGCAGTTGTCGCTGGCTTGAGGATTCCCAACAGCCTTGTGGAACCTTCATTAGGTTGTATGGCAGGCTAAGGTGCTCCCATCCAATCCCCATTTCTTTTCCCCTTCAGGATCAGATTTGCTTTGGATCAAATGACTATCACAGACTTTTGCCATTCCCTCCCCCATTTTCTTGCACACAGCTCTTTCTTCTAATAAAACTCTTAGACTTTTAATTCTGCCTTCATATCTGTCACTCAAATACCTTGAATTAGCACATACTCCATACATGTGAAAAATGGATTCCTACCTTTTTCTTAATTCCTACTTTCTTCTTACCTATAGCCTCATGAAACTTAATTCTTATACTTGAATTTTTTGTCTTTGTCCTTTGTTGTGTGTTCCCAAACGATAAACAACTACTCGATGTGCCAATAATAATTGTGACCTTTATGTCCAAGTAAAGACTTTTTAGACACAACTGTTTGTTAAATTCATCTTCAGTTTAAGTATAGCATTCTTTTCATAAAATTCCCTCTGATTGAACTGGATCCTCTTGTTACAACAATACACTACTTCATACAAATTCCCCACTGCCAATTGGATTGTGACCAAAAATTGCCAAAACCCTTGGATATTGTGCCTGATCTCCAGATTGATGCCATACCCAGTGGCCTCTGTAGGTTATCAGCTACTTCAGTCCTTGTCCAACAGCAGTGAGTAGATGCAGCACTCCTGAATCCAGCTCTATCCACATGTCTCAATGAATCTCAGGATATGACAGTAGGTAACAGTAGGTATTCACTTAAAATTCTTAAATAAAATATTCATTGGCTAAATATAAAACACTTATCTAACAATGAACAAGGAATAGCAGAGTGGAGTGAGTATACATTCTCAGAAGGAAACTTGTTCAAGGAGAAAATCAAAGTTATGAAACATGTCTTGACTGAATTGAAAACAAAATGGTTAAAGTGTCCTAAATATGCTGTATTTAAAGACATGATTCTTTGTATCAATATGCTTGTATAAATGTAAAGTTCAGATTTATTCATCACAGAGCAATTATTAAGATAAAATGAAATAAGAGTTTACTTCTTATAAAATATTAAGTGGTATTACACTCTTATTACCCAATTATTGCTAAATTGAACTGAATCTTCCTCTAGATCACATGCAAACAAAATATGATTTATTGATGATTCTGACCCAGAACTTTATTTTATCCAAGCCTTGGTTCTGTTAAGGAAGTCAGTGATGCCTTTGTGTAGGGAATAACGCCACGTTACTACCAAGGTCATATTTCTGAGTCAGTGATGGATTCTCATGTTAACAATAATTTTGCCTACTTGCCAGAAAATGGGGCAAGGAAAGGAAACCAATTACTTGCTGTTTAACTTCATGAAAAAAGTCATACATTTTTGGTAACTGTAATTAAAGAAATACTGGTGGTAACAGCTTTAAAACTTTAGCTATTCTTAAAGGTTGGTGGAAGACATCCTCACCAAAGAGACAGAACCACTGGGTCAAGGTGCCCATCTCTTATGTTGTAGGTGGGTTGTGATAACTGCCCTGTAATCTGCCAGGAAAAGCCAAGACAAAAAGAAGTCTATTGAAGCCACTTAGAAAAATACCATAGTTCTATATCTAAATATCACCATATGTTCTCTTAATGTTATACTAACTGGAGTTAGATAATGTCTGAGCAGATCACTGGACAATTTCACACTTATTAACACGAACATTTCTTTGGGAATGGTAATTTATCTTCACAATCAAATTATTTCTGACAGCTCTTTACAGTACTTTTTTGTTCATTATTTTCTGGGGTAGAGTTCAACAACTGTCAATTTTTTTCTCAGGAGACAGCTTTTTTTATGTTCTCTATGAAAAGAATTTCTTTTGGTCTGCAACGTTAAACAGAAGACAACCTTCCACCATTTCATAGTTGAGCAAAGAATTAGACATCTCTGGGGGAGGTGGGGAATCTAAGCATGGTTAAGAATGAAAAAAATCAACACACCAAAAATCAAAACAAAACAAAACCAACTACATTTACCTGAGTGAGTACGAAGGAATTTGGATCTATTTTGAAAATCAAAAACAAAACAAAATCTTTTTTGAATATTTGGTCAATAAAGAGCTTGTATTATAGGCCAACTAAATATTGCACATGATAAATTTCCTTAGAAATTCAAGGTTAGGAAAAACAAGACTGCAAAACTGCCACAGACCTGAGGTGGCTAAGAAAACAAAACAACTTAGTATGATGTGATATCCTCAAATGGATCCTGGAAAAGAAAAATGATATAGTAGAAAACACTGGGACATCTAAGTAAACTCTGTTTAGTTAATAATAACATACCAATGTTAATGCCTTAGTCTTGACAAATGTGTCACAGTTATTTAACATTAGGGGAACCTTGACTGTTCAAACAGGATTCACTTGGCAAAATTCTACACTTTTACTCTACTTCTTAAATATCTTTTTCTCCCAACATGTGAAAGAAATAGGGAACTGGAATAGCGATATTTACAAAGCAATGTTTTATTTTATAATATTCCTGAATTACCAAAGGACATTATGTTCAGTATGAATTTTTATTAGACCATGTGATCATTCTACCTAGAACAGATATATCACTATGAAGTAAAATTAATGCTACCATGCTTGCCTATTCACACAGCCTTCCTTTTCATAGCCAGTTTCACCTTGTCCTTCAAAATAAGAAAGGGCACAAAAATTTAGCTACAGGAGTGGAATGTATTGGAAGAAGAAATTGGGAGTAGAATGATTGCTATCTTCAGGAATTAGCACCACTGACAGTCACATATCACATAATTTTTTACAGTGTTCAGGAAAGTTATTCAGTGCTACACTTTTGTAGTAAAAAATCAACTTTTAGTATTCATACTTGTAACAATCTTTTCACCTTGAATCTCATAGGCTTTTCCTACAAATGATTGAATAGCATCTTTTTTAAGTATATTTTATTGATTACGCTATTTCAGTTGTCCCATTCCCCCCTTTATCTCCACCTCCCTTGCATCCCCCCACCAGCATTCCCCATTACCCTTGGTTCATGTCCATAGGTCATACACATAAGTTCTTTGGCTTCTCTATTTCCTATACTATTCTTAACCTCCCTCTGTATATTTTGCATGTACTATTTATGCTTCTTATTCCCTGTACCTTTTCCCCAGCTCTCTCCTGCTCCCCACGAGAACCCTCCATGCAATCTCCATTTCTGTGATTCTGTTCTTACTGTAGTTGTTTGCTTACTTTGTTCTTCTTTGTGTTTTTTTGCTTCAATTGTTGATAGTTGTGAGTTTGATGGCATTTCATTGTTCATAGTTTTTATCTTCTCCTTTTTCTTAGATAAGTCCCTTTAACATTTCATATAATAAGGCTTGGTGATGATGAACTCCTTCAATTTGACCTTATCTGGGAAGCACTTTATCTGCCCTTCCATTCTAAATGAAAGCTTTGCTGGATAGAGTAATCTTGGATGTAGGTACCTGCCTTTCATGACTTGTAATACTTCTTTCCAGCCCCTTCTTGCCTGTAAGGTTCCTTTGGAGAAATCAGCTGATAGTCTGATGGGAACTCCTTTGTAGGTAACTGTCTCCTTTTCTCTTGCTGCTTTTAAGATTCTCTCCTTATCTTTCATCTTGGGTAATGTAATTATGATGTGTCTTGGTGTGTTCATCCTTGGGTCTAATTTCTTTGGGACGCTCTGAGCTTCCTGGACTTCCTGGAAGTCTATTTCCTTCTCCAGACTTGGTAAGTATTCCTTCACTATTCGTTCCAATAAGTTTTCAATTTCTTGCTCTTCCTCTTCTCTTTCTGGCACCCCCATGATTCAGATGTTGGAATGTTTAAAGTTATCCCAGAGGTTCCTAAAACTCTCCTCATTTATTTGAATTCTTGTTTCTTCCTTCTGTCCCAAATCATTGATTTGAGTCCCAGTTTCCTTCCCTTCACATTTGGTTCCCTGTATATTTTGCTTTATTTCATATTGTATAGACTTCACTTCTCCCTCTATTTTGTGACCATATTGAACATATCTGTGAGCATCCTAATTACCAGTGTCTTGAACTCTGCATCTGACAGGTTGTCTATCTCCTTGTTGCTCAATTCTTTTTCTGGAGTTTTGATCTGTTCTTCCATTTGGACCATGTTTCTTTGTCTTGGCACACCTGTTATATTGTAAGGGGTGGAGCCTTAGGTATTTGCCAGGGCAGAGTAAACCACATTGCTGCATTGTGGCTTTCTATGTGGGGGAGGGGTCAGAGAGGGAACAATGCCAGGTGCTGGGCTTCTGCCCCACTTTCAGTCACTTCCCCTGCTACCCACAAGCAAAGTGGGCCTATCTGGCTCTGAGTCCTGGATGGGTGGCCTTGTGTACATTCTAAGACCCTCTGAGTCTCTCCAGTGAATTCTCTTGTGAGGCTGGGAGTTTCTCCCACCACTGCAACCCCTGAAGGTTTTTACAGCCAGAGGTTTTGAGGCTTTAGTTTCCTGCACTGGAACCCTGGTTTGTGCAATCTGTCTCAGTTCCCCAGTTCCTCCCAGTTTATCCATATGTGAATACAGGACTGCCTCAGTCCACTGCCTGCTGGGCATTCTCTCTGCCCCTGGCTGCCTGTCTCCACACCCCTCCTACCAGTCTGGATGAATGTTTCTTCTTCAACACCTTGGTTGACAGACTTCCATACAGTTTGATTTTCTGTCAGTTTTGGTTGTTTTTTGTTTTTAAATTTGTTGTTGTCCTTCTTTTGGTTGTTCAAGGAAGCAAGGTATAGCTACCTATGCATTCATCTTTGCCAGAAGTTCAACAGCATCTTACAAATGTGTGTGTTAAACACACAACTGAGATTTTGTAACATCTGACTCTCTAGGATCAGGGCTAATGGAATGATGGCTGTATACAAGAAAACTGCACACTTGTATAAGATCTGAAAGATGAGACAATGCCAGCTTAGGGCAGGCAGAATCAGGAGTACAATACAAGGTAATAATAAATCCCTTTCATGTGCATTTGGGCATGTTTTGACCAGCAAGTCCTGGGGTCTAAGGTAGTAACAGGTATTTACTCAGTAACAACAACTGTCACACTTTCCCCAGAACCATATAACCACTTCTTCACAGCACTGGAATATAATGTGACTTAATGGGAGAATGAACTTGACACCTTGAACAATTAAACAACTTCAGAGATATTTACAATACTTTTCCAGGCTTGTTGGAAATCCAAATTTGTATGTGCCTTGTAAATTCAAGTTCACTACTTTAAATTGTAACTTCTTGGTCATACTGTTTTTATTATAGATTAAGAATTCAAATACTCTGAATATCATGTGATATTTAATTAAATTTTAAAAGAGAATATTTCAAAAATGTTAGAAATAAAATTCATAATTTTAAAATACATATATCTTTAGGCTCAGTATTTTACTTTATAAAGTAATTCATGAACATGAAAAAGTAAAATTAAAATGGCACAAAAGTCTAATCTCCCCTCCCAAACTCCTTTCTCTGAAAGGTCTCTTCTAAGACCTCTTCAGAACCCCTTTCCTCTGATCTCTTCTAAGATCTTTAGAAGATCTCATTTTGGTTTTCAGGTATTCTGGTGGTGTCACCATAATTCTAAAGGGTATGTATATCTCTCTATTTCTTGGTATACTGGGGTTCTTTAGATAAAGAGAACCAATAGATGGATGGATGAATAATAAGATAATTTTTGTAAAGAACTAGCTCACATGATTATAGAGGCTGACAAGTCCTAAGATCTGCAAGATAAGTTAACAAGTAGCAGACCCAGGAGAGTACGTGGTTTATTTTCAGTCTGAAAGCTGTCAGGCACAAGACCCAGGATGAGCTGACATCTGAGTTTGAGTCCAACAATAGGAAAAAGCCAAGCAATGTCCTATTTTAAAGGAGAAATTCTCTTATTCAAGGAAAAGTTAGCATTTTTTGTTTTATTTGGTCCTTCAATCAGTGGGATAAGGCCTATCCACATTAGAGAGGGCAATCTGCTTTATTCAGTCTACTAATTTAAATGTCAGTGCTATCCAGAAAAATGTTTGACCAGCTATCTGGGTACTCCATGGCCAGTGAAACTGACACATACCATTAACCACCATACTTTGTCTACTTACTTTCTCTATGGGTCAGGTATGGTATTATTGACTTGGCCAAAAACTCGTTCCCACAGATCACTCCTATTTTCCCTCCTCCCCCCCCACTCCTTACTACCTAAACATATTGGTTATATTTTCAACTTTTAGTACTTCCATCATCTGTATAAAGTTATATACTTAAATGTTTTACTTGTTCTCTCAATTTTAGCTATTGTTTCTTAACAACTTATTAAGTACCACACTCTACACTAATCCTCTGAATCCACCTCCTCACACCTATCAGCTTTCCCATCACATACATATGGCCAAGGTGTAGAATATTCATATTCCTTCCTGTAAGTCCAATAGAATTAAAATCTTGGTGCTTCATTTGTAAAATTAGAACCTAATAGACAGTATTTATGATTTGATGATACTATAATTACTAATGATTCTAAAATGAATTAACTGAGTAGACCCATAGAAAAAAGCAAACACACTAAACACCTGCAGCTATTTAGAATGTTACCACATCAAGATCAAATGAATTCTTATTCCTTTCACTCCTCCACGTGCTCAAAATCACTCACACTTTTTACGTGCTACATATTTTGCCATGACTTTTTGTGTATGTGTTTCTTTTATTGGTTTTTAATTTGTTCTTCTTACTATTATACATACTTCTGCTCACTATATTTTAATCATATTATCCATTGAAAACTGTATCTTATTCATTTTGAAAGATAGTCTTTAAAAAGCCTCTCACCTCCTGTTCTAACTTGGACTGGTTGCTTTCTAGTTTTGCTGTACATCTGTCATCCTGGGATTTCTTTTTATTATTCAACTGAGCACCTCTTTTGTTTCCTAAAAAAACTATCTTTTCCTTAGAATTAAAGGTACTGCTCCTAGAATAATACAGAGTGGCAAAAAGTAGGTTTATAGTTGTGTATACATGAAACACAAGTTATTCTTATATTATTATTTATGATTATTTATTTTTTTCATAGGAACAACTGTAAACCTACTTTAGCCCCACCCTGTACTGAAGTAGTTCTCCCCCTGCCCCACCCCTGTATGGGTAGGGGGTGGAAAGGTAACTGTATAAAGATAGTGGAAGTAAGCATTTC
This sequence comes from Carollia perspicillata, assembly GCA_004027735.1. Lineage (NCBI taxonomy): Eukaryota > Metazoa > Chordata > Mammalia > Chiroptera > Phyllostomidae > Carollia > Carollia perspicillata. The sequence goes on from PVKM010016679.1 coordinate 14,895, forward strand.
TAAATTCTTGCACATGGTGGAAAATTTTATTTGTTCCCTTATCTTAAAATTCCATACACAAGCCATACTACTAGTCAATATAAAATCACACTTCATCAGAACTCTCAGTACATTATGCTGTTGAAGGGATAGAAATCTGGTGTTAATCTGATTATTATTCCTTGATACATATCCTTTTAAAGTTTTCTCAGACTTACAAGAAAATTTTATTTATCTTTCTTGTTCAGACATTCACAAAAATAGACCTAAGAATATTTCTTAAAATATATTAGACTTTTTCTATTAATACTTCTTTTCTCTTACAATAATATTTTTATCTATTTTTTACCTTTTGAAAATTGTACTGATTTTATTTTCCAAATTTTCTACTGAATTTTTTAATTTGGTAATAATTTTTTAAATTTCAAAGAACATTTTGTTAATCTCTGATATTTTTCATAAAAGTTGGTTTTGCTTTATGGGTACATTGCCTTTGAAGGAATTCAAACCAGGCCTTCCCATGATGCACTACTTTGGCAAGAGGATTATCTTGAACTAAAAGTAGTTGAGACCCAGTAGGCTCAAGAGAAACTTTCACCTCTCCCTGAAAGAGTTTAAATTGGGGTCCTTACCCATAATGAGTCATTACCAGAAATAAATTTTTATGGCCTGTCTGGACTTTTGCTCTTCTTATCATCCTTGGAATTACCTTTCTCCCCTCTGCAGCCTCGGTCCCTATCCCATTCATTGGCTCAACATTGTAGCTGTATTTCTTTTGAAGTTTCTGTCTTTGAATGTCTCCTGTATGTGAGATATCTGTACATACCAAACTAAATTTGTTTTTCATTTATTAATCTGCCTCATGTGATTTGATCATTAGACCAACCAAAAGAACTTTTGTAGGGTGGAGGAAAATTCCTCCTCCCTAACACCTTCACGAAGTTCTTCAAGGCTATAAATCACAAATCATGAAGTGTTTAGTGGGTTGGCTTTCAGTTGCCTATGTTGCTTATGATTCTTTCTGGTTTCATTTTTTTGTTTTTTCATCTTGGTCATTGTCTTTTGTGTTGTTTACATTTCTTAAATATTTAGTGACACTCAGATATTAGTTCACATTTTGTTGTTAAAGATTTTATTTATTTATTTTTAGAGACAGGGGAAAAGAGGGAGAAATAGAGTGAGAGAAACTTTGATCATTTGTCTCTTGTACACCCCCATCTGGGGACTGAACCCACAACCCAGACATGTGCCCTCACTGGGAATGAAACCAGTGACCATTCCAGTTTTCAGGATGATGCCCGACCAACTGACCCACATCAATCAGGTCACTGGTTCACATTTTTAAACAAAAAGTATGTTATTCAATATAGGTAGATAACATAGGTTTCTTCTGCTTTTATGCTAACTTATTTTTCAATGCATATCTTCTTTATCAATGGAAAGTTGACTGATTTCTCTAATTTATGAGAAATCAACTGGATAATTCACAACATAGCCTAAGATTTGGGAGCAGATGTGTTGATGAGAGATGCCCCAAAGTGTGAAAATAGGTAAGGGTGTTTTGCTTTGGTGAGAGCAGCTTCAACACATGGAAACCTGGCTCTCCTCTGGCAGACCCCTTGACATCTTTAAAAGCAGCTTTTTTGGTGGGGGGAACCTTCATTTCTCTCAAACTTACACTAAAGCATATGATATAATGTATTACCTTAACATTTAAAAACCTTCTACACATATGGAGTGTTTATGTGGTTATAAATCCAAATAAGTACTTTTTCTCTTTTAAAGGTTTCCCCTTCCTTGGATATACACACACAGCCACAAATTCTAACTGGTACATGCACATACAAGTACATAAAGGGCTTTAATAGTAAATTCAAAGGAATGTAATCTGGTTTCCCACTAACTTACATACGCCAAGAATGCAATTACTAACTTGTATGCTACGCAACTATTCAAAAGAATCCCAAGACCTGAATTCTTAAAAACCTTTAGCAAGGTAATCAATTAATATACTTGTGCACACACAAGCAGGAAGTACAAAATCTTGACAAAGACTACAAAACCTAATTATGGAAAAAGAATGTTTAGTCCATAATTTTTTTATATCTAGAAAAATATCAGTAATTGCTTCATTACTGATATAAAAATTGTTTAGTCATTTTATTAGCTTTCATTATTGTGATTATCATCTTTTTGCTGTAACCTTCTTTCCGTTCCACTTAATTTACCTGTCATTATAGATATTACTGTTAAGCTATAAAGCTGGCTAAAGTCAGCATGAGTTTCAAATGTTTTTATTATGAAACCTGACAAACTGGCTCTGTCAATCTCTCCAGAGAACTGCTTGGTGTTACTGAAATGAGCATGACTGGATGCGCAGCAAGGACAAGCAGTCTCTGCACTGTGCGTGGGCCAGCAGCGGTCTTCCTCTGAGGATAAATTTATGTCACCCAACATTTACTTTATGACACTCTGTTGTAGCTCCCAGTGAACTTTCTAGTGCAGCCTGTTCCCATCTGCCTCAGTCTTAGCATGTAGGGAGTAGAAAAGAAATGATTATTCTAAGCATGTATACTTTTTCCATGTGGTGCTTGAAGGATGAGGCACAGAGCAATTCTCTCAACCCTGAAAGTCTGTGACAATAAAAATTAAGTTAAAAAAGAAAGAAAACAGAACTTTCTGTATACTTAATATAAAATAAACAAGGAGCAGAGAAAATTGATTGTGTTACCAGATATGAAAGCAATTACAGGTAATTTTAAATTTGCTAAATGGGTGTCATACATCAGGTGATGTCTTCTTTCCTATTAAATGTACAGAAAGTTACAAGTCCTCCCAAAGTAAAAGTTAAAATGTACAAAAAATAAGCAGGTATGATTGTGCCCATTTTGCAGACGTGCAAACTGAACCTCAGAGAGACTAGGCAACTCACCTCAGGTTATTCACCTAGTAAGGACTCAGCTCAGAAACAATTTCAAGAAAAAAACAAATCAAGGAAAAGAGTTTGAAATCTGTTGCAATCATCCAAGAAATAGATAATTGAGGAGGATTTGAATTAATACTACAAAGATGCAAATATGAAAAGTTTGTCTGGGAAACTTAGCAGAGTGCACTGGGTAAGTCTTGATGACTTACTAGATGAAGCAATGACTCTGCAAATAAACATAATCTATAGAGTACCATTTCATAAGGAAAAAATGGAATCTATTCACAATAGAAGGAGAGTCTTTACTCCATGGACCCAGGTTTACCATGTTTGATCTTGGGAAATAAATACGTGTAATACAGTCTATTACACTTTTAGTCTATAACATAGATGGAAGTTCTGCCCCCACTGCTAACACCATTGTAAACCAAATTTCCACCAACCTAAGCAGCATAATAGATACTAACAAGTAGGGAACTGTTTCTGAAGTAATTGCTGGGTTAACAGTTTTCTTTTGTGGTTTTACTTGTGCTTGCTTCCAAACAATGGAAAACAAATGAAATGAGCTATTGTATCATAGCTAATTTCTTCATCAATATAGCCTGGTGGGGATCAAAGCAAGATGGCAGCTATTTTCTATTTCTATGTAAATTCAATACCAACAAGACTTGGTAGCTTTAAATTTGGAGAGCTACTAGATATACATAAAATTCTCATGAGATAAAATAACAAACAAATTAGTAATTTGATAACTTCGACCATACAGTCCTTGGCATATCCAAATGTACCAGGTTGTATGGCAATTAACTGAAACTTCAAACTAAGAGCACAATAACAATACACACAAGTAAATGAAGGGAAGATTATGTTTATCCATGTGGATAGCTGTTGGGGGGGCTCTACGCGCAGATCCCCCCCATCTGCCATGGATCAAAATAATGCTACCAAGATATGATCTGCTTGGGGAGGAAAGGTGGTCAATCTCTCAAAGGAGAAGGGCCAGGAGTCCCCTACTTCAATGGTATTTATTAGGTTAGAAACACACAGGGATACAGGTAAAGCTCATCAATCAATGTCAGGTGGCAACGATCAAACAGATATCAACAGGCAACAGGGATACCCAATCCAGCGACTACTCTTATCCCTGTGAGTTTCTATCAGTAAACCCTGTTCCAAAGAACTTGTGATGTGTGTGCTGTCTGGCCATTCATCATCACTTTATTAGGGCTCAGGGGAGTAATCTAGTCTTTGGATAATTTTTTCTGTAATATTAGCTCTGCTGTTAATTGAGCATTCCATCTGTTGATCATAATAGAGACGGCAAGCCTAACTCAGTGAGAAAGTAGGAAATTGGCTGCTGACAACTTACTAGACAGTTTTACACAGAAGACTGTCTGATGGGATTAAATTCAGAAGCAAAAGTAAATGCCACTTTCCAATTACAAGCCTTGAACTTTTGTTTTCACTGAACCATTTCCACCTCCTGCATGTCCTATCTCAATTGTCTGAAGACATGACCATTACTTTAATTAACTCCCTTTTTTTATTAAGACAATGCATCTTAGTTCATGGTTAATCATTCTTTCTCATAATTTTGCTAAGAGAAAGAGCTAGAGAGTTTTTCATGTTTCATGTTAGTTATAAGTGCTAACATCAACATCCCCCCAAAACCTAACAAGTAAAGGCAATAGCTAGATCTGTACAGTATTTGGAAGGGTTCTAGGTTATGCCCAATAAGGCTCAATTTATAAACATGATAAGAATTCCCACCCACACAAAAGTAATAATTACAGACTGTACATTTTTAAGATACAGAAAAGAGTCATAAGAGGAATGTATTAGCAAAGTAAGAGAGTATTGGTTGAGCTCTGAGGGCATCTATGCAATTAGAAGAGACTGAAAAGAGGCAGAAATATTGTGCTATTTTAGCTAAACTCAAAAATTTATATTTCCGTTCTACCAAGAAGATGAGTTCTCTTGTCCACTGGGTTCAAGTGTTATATACTAAAGCAGGAAGTATACGGTTCTTAAATAAATATTCTCACATGTCTTGAATTTGGATTCTTCCATGTATTCTTTGTAATACCCCAATCCCCCAATAAATCACGATAGAGATCTGCTAGGTAAATGTGACTATTATGGCACTATTGTCATCCTGTCCTTTTGCTTCTTTAGGGCCAGGTTAAATTCCTAGTCAATAATAGACTTACAAGTTTAAGCCAAATAGAGTTAACACAGGCAGATAATTCTGAAAATTCAATGTGATTCTTAAAGGCCTGAGTACCCACCGATACCTTTTCACATGTAGCCCAAGGAAGTTGGCCTGTCCCATCATAGGCATAAATAGCACCCTGAAATAGGCCTTTATAGAAACTCCAGAAAAAATATTTTCAAAATAAATAGTGGAGATGATTTAAAATAACTTTGGACATCCCTAAAATAAATCAAGACTTATAGCACAAAAAACTTCTGGCCAAAATGGAGGCACAGGTGGAAATACTGTATCTCCTCTCACAATCAAGATTAAGGACAACAAATATTTACAAACAATAACACAACTAGAACACAGAAAGTTGAACTACAGAAGCCCGACAACCATTCAATTAGGCCGGTAAGAGGGGTGGAGTTGACAGTCGGTAGAGAGGAAACATAGTAGGAAACCACAGTGGCTGCCAGACCCAGGAGCACAGGGGAGCATAGATGGTGCAGAGTTGAAGACTCCAGATGCCGGGAGTAGACAAGCAGAGCACGCAGTGCACACAGGGTGGTTGGTCGACTGCAGACACACATTCACACGCAGATAAACTAGGCAAGAACAAGAGTGAGATGGACAACACAGCCCAGGGCCCCAGCGATGGGAAATAAAGCCTAAAAACACCGGTTGAAAAGGTGCCAGGAGAGACTCCCAGCCTCACAGGAGAGGTCGCTGGGGAGACTCGCAGGATCCTGGAGCATGCATAGGCCTGCCCACCTGGGAACCAGTGTCAGGGGGGCCCAGTTTTCTTGTGGGAAGCAGCAGAGGGGACGCAAATCTGAGAGAGCGCAGAACAGGCACCATTGGTCCCTCTCTGACCACGCCCACACACACAGCATCAAAACCAGGTGACTAGGTTGCCCTACCCTGGTAAACACCTAAGGCTCCACCACTCCTACATAACAGGCACTGCCTGACCAAATATGACTCAAACAGAAGAACAGCTCAGAGCGCCAGAGCCAATACTTTTAAGCAACCAAGAGATAGCCAACCTATCAGATGCACAGTTCAAAACACTGCTGATCAGGATACTCACAGAATTGGTTGACTTTTGTCACAAATTAGATGAACAAATGAAGGCAATGATAAGTGAAATGAAGGAAAATGCACAGGGAAACAATAGTGATGGGAAGAACACTGGGACTCAAATCAATGGAGTGGACCAGAAGGAAGAAACAAACAACGAAACAGAAAAGAAGGAAGAAACAAGAATTCAAAAAAAGGAGGAGAGGTTTAGGAACCTCCAGGAGATTTTTAAACATTCCGACATCTGACTTATGGGGGTACCAGAAGGAGAAGAGGAAGAGCAACAAGTGGAAAACTTATTTGAACAAATAATAAAGGAGAACTTCCCCAATCTGGCAAAGGAAATAGACTTCCAGGAAGTCCAGAAAGCTCAGAGAGTCTCAAAGGTGGACCCAAGGAGGAACACACCAAGGCACATCATAATTACATTAGCCAAGATTAAAATAAAGGAGAGAATTCTAGAAGCAGCAAGAGTTAAGGGGACAGTTACCTGCAAAGGAGTTCCCATCAGACTGTCAGCTGATTTCTCAAAAGAGACCTTACAGGCAAGAAGAGGCTGGAAAGAAATATTCCAAGTCATGAAAGGCAGGTACCTACATCCAAGATTACTCTATCCAGCAAAGCTTTCATTTAGAATGGAAGGGCAGATAAAGCACTTCTCAGATAAGGTCAAGTTCAAGGAGTTCATCATCACCAAGCCCTTATTATATAAAATGTTTAAGGGACTTATCTAAGAAAAAGAAGATAAAAATATGAACAGTAAAATGACAGCAAATTCACAGTTATTAACATCCACACCTAAAACAAAAGCAGACTTAAGCGGTCACCTAAAACAGAAGCAGAGCCACAGAAATGGAGATCATGTGGAAGGTTAGCAACAGGGGAGTAGGAGGAGAAGTTGGGGAGAAGGTACAGAGAATAAGTAGCATAGATGGTAGGTACAAAATAGACAGGGAGAAGGCAAGAGCAGTGTGGGAAATGTAGAAGCTAAAAAACTTATGACACATGGACATGAACTAAAGGGGGGGAGTGTGGGTGGGAGAGGGTGTGCAGGGTGGAAGGGAATGAAGGGGGGGAAAATGGGACAACTGTAATGGCATAATCAATAAAATATATTATAAAAAAGACTTATAGCAAAAGAATCTAGTATGTTAACTTCTGTTGCCTTTGGTGCCATAGCGTCATGAAGTATTCCATTCCAGAGATGGAATACTTCTCTCTTCCTTCCACCCAGCCTCTCTTCCTTCCTTACTTCCACCGTCCCTACTTTTCCCACAAAACTCTATTGAGAGCTTATCACTTATGAGATAAATATACAAAGATAATGCGGATGTACAAGAAAATGTGCTGAGGGCCATCTGTTTCCAATATTTTACATGAAATCATCTCCCACTAGCCTCATAAATGTCAAGATTTCCCAAAAGTCTTGTTTCCTCATTGAAACTAAGGCTTCAGTATCCACATATACACTGATGAGTCCCAAATGCATAACTTTAGTTCAGAACCCTCTGCTGGCTTTAGACACATATATTTAATTTAAGAATAAATGCTTCCATTGTGACTATGCCATTATGTACATGTTTAAAATTAAAATATCTTCCCCCCAAAAAAACTGTTCATTTTTCTGCATTTCCTATCTGTGGACTAGCATTACAGACCTGTTGGTTCAGAGATGTAGAAGACACATCAGAGACATCACTTTACTGTCTCTTTAATCTGCCCCTTCTCTCCCCCAACCATTACTGCCTCAGTGTCCTCTGCTCTTTTGCCCTGGACATTGCAGTAGTGTCATAATTAGGCCTACTCGCAGGCTCGCCTGCTTCCACTGCTTCTCCCAAATGTTGCCAGAAAAATGTTCCTAAAATGTAAATATCATTTGTTTTCTCTTCTTAAAATCATTTTGTATATCCTTGTAACTTTCACATGAGATTTCAAAATTCTTCACTTTATACACATAGTTCTTCATGACCAAGCATTTACCTACTATAAGATTTTTATCACTCCTCCGCATGCTACTTTCCCTTAGTCCCACATTGATGGATTTATAATGATTTAAACATATATGCTCTTTCAGACTTTTCTTCACTCAAGTGCCTTTTCCTTCCATTTTCAAGCTAATTCTTACCCTTTCAAATCTCAACTCAACAGCCTCTACTTCTGGAACCATTTCAGAATCCTTCTTGCTTTCATCTGATTTTTGTTCTCACTGAGTATGCTTTTATCATAGCCTTTATCTGCCAGGACTATAATAGTTGATCTGCAAATTGATCTCCCCTATTACAATGTGAGCTCCGCAGGCTTCTACCACATCTGCTTCTCTTATCTTATTAGTGCCTAGAATAGTGCCTGGCAAACTCATTCTTCAATGCACAGCTGATGAATCAATTGTTGAAAGAAGGGATACAAAGCATGTGCCACATTTAGCAAAATTCTTAGATTTTGGGAAGTAATCTTTACTCAGGGAAAATACTTAAGAAAAAATTTATTTGCTATATTAGGCCAGGTTTCTTTCTCCTAAGATAACATTTAAGGGACATGAGAAAAATCTTTGTCAAGATTTTAGAAACAGTAAAGAAAGAAAAGTTTTTCAATTTATATATATGAAATCCAGAAAATGAAATGTAGTAGCCCAAAGGGGGAAAATGAACATAAAAAATAATCAGATGGGATTTTTAAAAATAATCTTTATGTATATTCCTCCCCTCAGTCACATTAACACAGTATAACACTCAAGAGAATTAGAAATTTTGAAGGGAAAAATATAAAAAATGCAAGTCACTACTCTATTATTTTTTTTAAATGTTCTGTAAAGAAAACTCACACATGATGAAATGGTGAAATGGAAGTTTTCAAGCTCTCCAGGGAAGCTTTGGGGCTCACTAAGAGCACTGGCACTAACACTTGTTTCCTACTGATACATGAAATCTCTAGGACATTTCCTGAAAAATCATGAGCATAAGTACTGTTTACAGTAGCAGAACTAGTCTCCCCATTAGCTTTTAGGTAAATAAAGAAGTATTAAGATTCTAGTTACTACATCAAGAATGACCCAGGCAACAGGTGCCTCCCACAAGCCATAGTCACAATATTCCTATTCACTGCATACCCAATTATTTAAATTGAGGTATAACAATTTATACATAATTAAATCACTTTCCTTTAAAATTACTCATCAAATAAATAGAGATTACATTTGAATGAAGCCATTTGCATGTAAATTATTGGTGCATTGTTTCAATCCAAAGCAACATGATGAGTTACCAAATAATATACTTGTTGGGAAAGAGAAGACTGTTATGTTGAAGTCACTCTATGTCATAGAAGTGAATGACTACCCTCAATGGTCATTATTAAGTTAACTTCAGGAGTACTAAATTCCAACAGTAAGTGGAATTTCATTATAATTTAGTGGCAGGAGCAGGCAATAATATTTCACCTTAAAAGTTTACCATACGTGGGATATATGAGAACTCTGTACTTAACTGCTTGATTTTGTTTGGAACCTAAAACTGCTCTAAAAATTAATGTCTATTTAAAAAATAAAAGTTAACCATATATTAAATTGTTAGTTTATCAATATATTACTTTGTGCTATAAATTACATGTTCAACAGTGCAAACAGACTTATAGGATGGCTACACTATTTATAATAATTAAATCTTACCTCTCCCATCCAAGGTCTTTAGGTATTTATATTCTACTTTCTAAGCTATGAAAAACAACAAAACCTTCCAAAATCACCTCTTTCAAAAGTAGTTAATTTTTTTATTTCTAGATCAGTATACCTTCATTTCCAAACAAGTGTGCCACAAAATCAACAAAAGAAACAAGTGAACAGGCCTCCGAGGCCACGCACATGTAGATTTCTTCCAGTGCTGCTCACTATGAGAGGATATGGCCACCCTGTACCAGAATGAAAAATGGGCATGTGGCCCAGTCTTAAAGTTCCCCAAAGCCTTCTTCAGTGAATCTTGTTGGGACATGAAAATCTCAAGTATTTTTTCCCCATATTATGGTAGATGTATATTGTTTGACTTTTGTAGAGAAGTGTGTGTGTGCATTTGAGTGTGCATATATGTGTGTGTAGGGGCACAGTTATCTACTAGACAATCAATAGAATAAATTCACATTGGTGGAGAAATTTGCAATATCTACTCTGGATCATTTTGTGGGACTTGGAATGTCATGGTTGACTGAACTCTCTTGGATGTTATTCTTTTCCAAGTAATTCAGACAGGAACAAATGCACTTCTGGGGGAAGCAAAATGGAAATAGGTTCTCGTGTGAACCCAGTCCCTATGGTTAAGAGAGGAGCTCTCTTCAAAGGTATTTAGAGAAAAGGTCTTCTCACATAGGAAGAACTTAATATACAGGAACAATAGAGAAAGTTACCCTCTGAAGACTGAAAGTCTTACAGTTTTGAAAGGAACAAAGAACAGGTAAACAGTGGCATGAAAGGAAAGGGTTCTAGTGCTCATAGGAAGGAAACTGATTCAATAGACAAAAGAGTAATAAATTGCTTTCCCTGAAATGGCACATAAGGAAATTCACTTATCAAGCCAAGATGAGTAGAGGTAATGTGGGACATACCCAGGCAGGGAATGTCATGGTAAATGCAGGAAGATTAGAGAGAACAAGGTACATTAAAGGTGCAAATGGTTTGTTGAATGAGCTGCATCTGATGGGACACAAACAGAACACATTATCTTTCTCTTATCACTAAGTTGAACATGTTCCTGCAGGTCTTTCCCTTACCCAGTTCCTTAATACCATCCTAGGCCAATAAACATAGCTTTCAGTCATTTTTAGCTCTAAAAATAGTACCAATATCAGGTATTAAAAATTCCAGTGAGATATAAATCAAAATGTCAGTGTCCTGACTTGAACTGACATCCACACTGACCACATCAGCATTTCTCTCTCAAGTCCCAACCTCCCCTTGAACTCTAAGTGCTTGCATGATCATCTACACTTGGATGTCTAATGGACATCTCAAAACAAAACTCCACCCACAGTGGAGCCCTCCTCAGTTAATAGGAACTCCATTCTTCAGTTTCTCAGGCTACTCTTCTCTGTCTCTCATACTCACATCCAATCTTCAGCATATCTAGTTGTCTTTATTGGTTGGGAAACACTTCTCACCTCTTCCACTCAACACTCTACCCCTCCCAATATGTCCTCTCCCCTTTCCAATTTTATTTTTTTCCATAGCACTTATCATCTTCTCCATTATGTTTAGTTTTAATTTCTTCATTTCTCCTCCTCTATTAGAATATAAGGTCTGTAAGGCAAAGATCCTTCCATGTTTTGTTCACTGATGGATTCCCTGTACCTAAAAGAATTGGCAGGTATACAATAAATGCTCAATAAATGTTTACTGAAGGAATGACTTAAGCACATCCTATTTACAATTTCTCCCAGATCTGCAGTAGGTAGGACACTTGATCCATTTCTTCACTCTTCCTGCTCTATCTCCTTCCCATTCCTCCAAGCTTCCCCAAAGTAAGGAAAAA
>PVKM010016680.1:0-26593 GCA_004027735.1 Carollia perspicillata
CAGCCCCAGAACACCCTGAGGGCAAGCTCCAGTCTCTCCACTTCTGCTGGCTCAGGGGCCTGCCAAGCCCATGGCCTGGCCCTGGTACTGGGTCAGCAGTGGGTGATGAATTGCCCTGGATGGGGTTATGGCTGTGTCAGCCCCGCTCAGAAAGGCCTGCTGCGCTCTTGAGCTCCTGGCCCTGCTGCTTCCCCCTTTCCTCCTGGCCCAGGGATCCACCTTAAGCATAAGGTCAGGAGGGCACCAGCTTCCTTCTGGTTCACTAAGGGGTCAGTTGGGGCCTCTGCAGTGGCAGCAACTTTCCTGGCTCCCCCATCACTCCAGCAGCCCCCGCCTGTCTAAAGATGGGTGACAGAGTGAGGCTGTTAGGAATTAAGACACTGGAGGCTCTTGGCTTTGATTTAAATGCTGATGGGAACCTCTGTTGCAGAGGTCCAGAGAGAGTTCCTAAACCCACCTAGGGATCACTCTGATGGATGAAAGGGCTGAGTCCCACCTACATGGTGGCCACAGGCCCAGAAGCTGAAGGGAGGAGAGGTGTTAAGTGATGGGGTGAAGGAAAGTACTGGTCCAGCAGTGCAGAGCCTGTCTCTGGCTTCTCAGGTGGGTCCTTTGCCTCAGTTTCTCCTTGGTAATAAAGGAGGTGGGGGTAGTGACCCAGAAGGTCCCAGCAGCCAGATATCATGGAGATAATTCACAGCCCATCTCCTGTGGCTATCCTGTGCTCTGGAGGGAAGTCTGTCTATAGTCTGAGTCCCAGGCTGTCCCAGCTCCCAGCCCCTCTCTAGGTATTTGCTGAGGTGGGTCCTTGCTGGAGGTGGGAGGAGTCTTTCCTCGGCCTGGGCAGACTCTCCACTCCATGCCTTTCCATCAGGAGTAGCTAGCTGCCCCACTAAGCCCAGCTCCTCCATCAACTGTTGCCAGTAAACTACTTGGCCTTCCTGTTTTGGGTGCAAACACCCCAAACCTCTCTGAGTATGTCTCAACCTCCCATGAAAATAATCCAGACTTACAGAATAAGTGTGCCTATTCTCCCATATAAATGGGAAGATTAAAGGAGTTCTTGAAGGAGGAATTTTTCTTTTAAGAAGTCACCAGCAGAATCCGGTGATGTTGAGCCGTTTAGAGCCCTGGAAACGCCTACAATTCTGAAGTTTCCACTGAGTGGCCATGGCGCACCAAATGGAGGCTGTCCGCCTGAGGGCCTTCCGTTGGGAGCCTTCTCAGTGTGTCTTCCTATGGCCCAAAGCCAGGCCAGGGAGGTGCTTCTGGTGTCCCGCTTCCGCACAAGGGTTGCAGCCCTGGCCTTGTGTGCTGCGTCTCTGGCGTGGTCCACGAGGCGCAATACACTCAGCAGCCGCTCAATCCAATCACCCTCCCAGGTTTGGTGCAGAAAGGCGAGGCTGCATAGCTCTAATGCATATCTCTTCCTTCTATCCTTGCTTCAGGATCCTGGGATGGGCTTAAGAAGCTTGGCCAATGACCTTTCTTTCCTAAGGGCGCAGAATGCGCAAGAGACATCTTCTCACCAGCCGGGGCGCTTCTCTGGTTCTGTGGCTGTGGCTCGAGCTCCCCCTCCATCAGAGTCCCAGAGTCCGGCACAGAGACACATTCGTTGACTGTTTGTTGAACGAGTAAGTGAGCGCACGACTTGGCACTGAGGAAGCGCAGATGGGTGGCATTATGATTGTGCCGGTGACACTGACCAAGTCATGTCCCGCAGCGCAGTGGGTCAGACGTGTAGCCCATCTGGCGATGATGCTGAAGGCACGAGCGGGTGGAAAAAGAGCCGCAACCCGTCCACCGGGTGCACTATGGGCACGGTCTGCATGGCAGGGAAAGCAGGCGTGGCTAGTTCCCAGCGCGCTGTGCGTACCAGCTCCACTGTGAGCAACTGGAGCACCGCCTGCGCCAGCTCCTGGCCGAGACAGCTGCGCGCACCTCCGCCAAAGGGGATGTAATGGAAGCGGCCTGAGGCGCTGCGTGCATCCTGGCCCGAGGCGCTGAAGCGCTCGGGGTCAAAGCCCTCGGGCGGGCTGCGGTATACCGCGGCCGTCTCGTGCGTGTCCCGGATGCTATACATCACGCTCCAGCCCTTGGGGATCTGGTAGCCCTGCGGGGAGGTGAGGAGACCTGCCTGATCACCAGGCTCTTGGAAACCGGGCCTAAACTGACCCTCCACCCTGGGTGCATCACACAGAATTCTGAAAACTAGCAGGAATTTGTGCAAGAGTAGTCACTGCGTCCCAATCACAGTTCCTTCTCTGGTGAGCTGTGTGACCTTGGGCTAGCTACTCAATCTCTCTGAGCCCTCGGTTTCTTAATTGTAAAAAAAAGGACAAAAATACTTGTTCTGTGGTGAGGATAAAATATATGGGTCTGGCATATATGTTGGTGGTCAGTAAATGTGGTATTATTTATGTTTCAATGTTTTGGTTTTGTCTTTCTTTTTTCTTCTGATATTAGATCAGGACCTAAACTCTAGTTCTGCACCTACCAGCTGTCTCGGCTGGAACAATGCAAATGACAGAAGCCCCATTTCTCAGTGGTCAGCTCAATTACAAAGGTTTCTCTTTGCACTGGACTGAAAACTGCCTCTCTGTCCTTCCTATCCATCAGCTATGCATCACTAATGTTCAGGTCTGTAGCTGCACTTTAAGAAGGTGCACAGGAGAATTAAACTGGGGAGTCCTTAAAATGTTGGAAAGCAGCTTTCATATTCCCTCTGTGCACCTCCAGCTTTTAAACTACTTCACTTTCTGATGTGTCTTCCTTCCAGCTATCCTGTTTCTCTTGCCTGAACAGGCTCCACAGTGTCTAGTAGGAGGCTCTCAGACAGGCAGAGAGAAGATCTTAGAATTGTAGAGGAGCTCTCTTCCCTGGGCCTCAGTTTCCTCATCTGTAAACTGGATGGCTAAGACCCCTGAGCGCTGCTCACCCTGGGGGACCTGTGCTCCTCCCCATTTCCCTGTGGTTTTGTAGGGCACACTAACACCCACAGAATGAAATCAGAATTCCAAGATGCAACATCCAACACACTTCTAAACACCTCACTGATCCACCCACCTTTGTGGGGGCTGTCCGCTCTCAGTGTTATGCTGTCCCACCTTCACTCTTTACTGCTCCAGCTCAAATCCCAACTCCCCAAATGCTGTGGCATCATCCGGGACCACTGATCACTCCACACTGTATTTGGGATGAAGTTGTAGGCCCCGACCCCCTTTCTCTCCATGATCAAGTCCTCCAGGGCAGGATCCCAGTCCCCACGGTGCCCTGGAATCCTAGTTTGCAGCACACCATGGATGTTTGCTGTTTTATGTAAGAGCCAGGGAAGGACATGCCCACTTTTCCTGGAGCCTCCCAGGAACTGAGCTGGGGCAAGAGGGGACTTCAGTGACAGCTGCTCAGGCAAACACCTTTGCCACTTTAGGGCTCCACTCCCAGATTCTGCCGTTGTGTAGCACAGCCCAGTGCTACCTGGAGTGTCAAAGCTGGAAGGGATCAAGGCAGCTTCCTTCCACAGAATAAATGGAAGCCCTGAGTGAGGTGGGTCTCACCCAAGGTCTTACAGAGATAGAGCCAGGCCTAGACCTTAAATTTGTTGCCTTGACCAAGCCAGCCTGATCAGACCATTAAGAGATTCTAACCCATATTTTCATTGTCCCTTTCTTCTGGAATCCTTAGCCAAGGAGATCCTGGACAGGACAAGGATCGTTCTTTGCTCTTGTGAAGGGGGGGAGGATGGGACATTCAGGGGAGCTCTTTGTACTCCACCCAGACTCACTGGCTTAGAGGAGGGTGATGTGGGGAGACAAGTTTTTATTCTCAAACTCGGATCTAATCGTGTTGACCGACCTCCCCAGCTGCCAAAAGCGTAAGTATATGGGGTCCCTAACCTTGTCGGCTCACCAGGCGCTATGCCTGAGCCCCTCAACCATGGACCTGGGGAAATTGAGCAGGGCTCAGCCCATTTTACTGGCAGGAAAGTGGAGGATCCGAGAGGGAAAGAGAAGACTTGGCGGTCTTAATCCCCCACCTCCCCACCTCCCCACCTCCCCACCTCCAACCTCCCAGGCACCACTGCAGACTGCCCAGCGGCAGGGGGCGGGGCGCAGCGCACTTACATCCAGCTCGAAGGTGCGCAGTGCTGTGCGGTAGCCCCCAGACACTGGCGGCAGGAGGCGCAGCACCTCCTTGACCACGCAGTCGATGTAGCGCAGACCGCCCAGCGCTGCGAGGGTGAGGTCTGGCTCACAGCGGCAGTCGGGCCAGGGCCCGGCACCATCCCCAGCCAGCACGGGCTCGCAGCCGCACGCGCGCCCCAGCCCCTGCGCCGCTAGCTCCTGCCGGATCTTGGCGATGGCCCCCGGGTGCTGCAGTAGCAGCAGGACGAGGGATGTGCTGGCACTGGCGGTGGTGAAGAAGGCGGCGAAGAGGAGCTCCACGGCCGACTCCTGCAAGACAGCCCGGGTGGTGCTGAGTCGCCGTCAGCGGGGCCCCGGCCTCCTGACCGAGATGTGAAGGGCCCAAACTGACCGTTGTGCAAAGGCCAGAGAGCCCAGGATGTGCCACTGGGGCGGCCATGTGTGAAGGGCCTGGAGTCCATTGAATCCCATCTGCCACTTGGTCAAGCCACGAGAACAACGGGCAAAAACAGGATCTATCCACTTGCCTTGGGAGGGTTCCCAGATAATGCTAGGAACTTATTCCATGTGCCATTCTTAGTGCTTTCAGTATATTAACTCATTCCATTCTCACCCTGAGCCTGTGAGAATTGCCCTCCTTTTGCAGGGCTGGAAATGTCCCTGCAGCCTGTGGTCCCAGTAGCGGACTCGGAGCCCAGTGCTTTTAACCACTTGGCGGTGGTGCCTGCAACCACAGCTGGGGCTCTTGACAATGACTGCAGTGGGACTGAGGAAGGCACCCACAGCTGCAGCCCCAGCCTTGCACCAAAGCAGGCATCATGGTTTCTTCTTCCTGCTTAGTGGAGTGGTCCCGGTGAGGGACTAAATCTCTTCCTGGTCTGCACTGCCCAGGAAAAACAGGGGGGGGGGGGGCCTCCAGGCCCCAGCCCTCACTGCCTGCCTCTACCCTCCGGGCTCCCTGTGTTTCTTCCTGGCGGCAACCACGGTGTGTGTTTATACTCTTGTGGAATACACAAGATGAAAGTGTACTCCACTCCTCCTGCACCCTAAGGGGAAGGGCTGTGTTTTCATCATTTATAAGTCCCCAGTCCCAGCACAGAGCCTGACACCGACTAGGTCCATAATATGTGTGGAATGAATGGCCGGGTCCAAGGCTGTCTGCCCGGAACGAGATGGGAAACCAGGATAGAGACCTTAAAGCCAGCCCTAACAGCCTCCCTGAAAAGGCATAGCCTGACTGACCTGCCCTGAATACCAGACCAGAAAAGAAGTTGCTCCCTGAAACCTGGGACAACCTCTTCCCATCCCTGTCAAGGCAGTGGAACTGTGCACTCCTCTGCACACCACTCCCTTCACCGCCCAGAACTGTTCCTATTACCCTTGGGCTCTCCCAGGACTCAGGGGAGCCCACCACCTGACTCTCCCAGACTTCACAGCCACCCAGGAGTCAGGGTAGAGGTTATTAGCCCTATTCTCAGAGAGGAAACTAAGGCTGAGGCCCATACTTTGAGATGGGTGGAAAGGGGAAATTGAGGCCTAGAGCAAGGATGGGAATTGCTTTCAGAAGGGCTGGGGTGTTTCCATTTCTAACATTCTCCTGCTCCCCAGCCTCTCCACTGTTTTTCTGGGTTGTCAAGCAGGTCCTGGGGGGCAGTCCAAAGCTTCCCCCAGCTCCACTGCATGCTATGCACACTTAGGGAGCGGTTCCAGTTCTTTGAGGGATCCCACAGTGACAAACAGACTGGTAGCAGTACCAGGTGCCAAGGTGCCTCATGGGAGGTGGGGAGTTTCCAGGAGGATGTGGAGTTTGATCCTGAGCCCTTAGAGTTTGTAGAGAAAAGGAGTGAAGAGGGCTTCATGGGAGGGGGTGCAGCGGAGGCAAAGGCAAGGAATGACAGAGAAGGGGGAGGAGGAGTGGAGTTGTTTGTGGCCAGAAGGGCCTGGGATTCATGCCTTCTAGGCTCCTACTGAGAGTGGGTGGGGCTGAGTCAGTAGTAGAAGCCTAGCCTCCTTTTCCCCCTCCCCCTGAGGAGTGACTAAGGCTTAAAGTGGGGCTATAACCTTGCTAGGAATGCAAAAGAGGGGAGAAGGCCAGACCTCTTGCCATTTACCTTCAGCTCCTGCACTGAGAGCTCGTGGCCCAGCTCCCTAGTACTGTGGATAATCATGGCCAGGGCATCACCTGGCTCCCCAGGCATGTCTTCACGAAGCTTCTCTGCAATGGCCTCCTCCAGGTGCTGATGTAGCTGGTCCCTTGCCCGGATGCCCTGATGCATGGGGAGAGAAGGGAGGTAGGGTGGGAAGGCTGCGGGGACCAGGCCTGGGCTCCTCCCCGCCACCCACCCCCAATCTTCCCAGGGCTGCTCTGGCTCTGCTGAGTTCCTGGTGGTAGCAGTTTCCCAGCTTAGCTCCATGCCTGGCACATAGAAGGGTTTTTAGTAAATGTCCAGGAATTTTTCCACTTTACTGACACATCATTCTCTCTTGATTATCACAAGCTCCTCTGAGACAGGAAAACAGTTTCTTTGGTCCTTAAGGTAGGATGCTGAGGCCCAAAGAGGTCAAGCAATTGCCCAGAGTCACACAGCCATCAGTGCTCATGTGGGCACAAAGTTGTAGGGATGGAGTCAGCTCATTGCCTTTCCCTGGCACTGGGCTCAGGCACAGACAGTAGGCACTGGTGCAGAGAGCAAGGGACACCTCGATGCACCCAGAAAAGCTCTGGCTTAGAAAACACAATGGAATATTCTAAGCACCAGCCTCCGTAAGGTGGTGGGCAAGAAGGCCAGGGTGCCCATCCAGAGTTCAGGGAGCAAGTACACAAAAGCATTTGAAGGCTTGAACTCTCTAGCCAGAGTAGATGGGGTTCAAATCCTACCTCACTGCCCCTCTACTGAGTTGTGTGATCTTGAGTAGGTTATTTAACTTGTCTGAGCTTCAGTTTCTTCATCAACAAAATGAGAATAACACTTTGCAGGTTGAGAGGATTAAATCAGGAAATGTATCCAAGGTGATCAGCCCATATAATGCCCCTTCATACATAACTATTATTTTTACCCAGGCGACTGAAAACCACTGCATTGGCACGGTGAGAAAGCCCCAACTCAGGGAGAAGGGCAAGGTGAGCTGGGGCTTCCTAGCCGCTCCCTGGGCCTCGCCCTTAGCTCTGAAGTCTGAAGAGGCCCCGGTTCTCTGATCCGGAAACTAGCGGGCCCGGGGCCGCGGGCGGGGAGCTGGCACCCACCCCTCTCCAACCCGGGCTGGCGCCGGGCTGGTCCGGGGGCGTGTCTGCAGCCCTAAAGCTTCCATCCTTTCCGCAGCCGTCAGGGCTTCCAAAGGGGTGTTGGAGGCCCGGCCAGGAGGCGCCATTCTGGGGAGGGGCTGGGCGGACTGGCCAGGCGCCTGCCACAGAGTTTCCCAAAAGGAGGCCCGTGGCTGCTGCAGCCAGAGCCTGACCTGTCTGGCCCAGAGAGGGTATGTGGCCCGCCTCGGGTCACACAGCAAGTTAGGGCGGAGGGCAACCCCAGCGCCCAACGCCACACCACGCCACTTCAACAGAGGTGACGCGTGGGGCGTGCCAAGAGAGCTGCAAGAGGAAGGTCGGGGCTGGGGTGGTAGTACCTTGCGCAGCCCACTGAAGGGCACGTCCAGGGGCAGCGAGAAGAGGTTTTCCACAAACTGCTGGAAAGTTCGGGACAGCTCCGCGCATTGCGTCTCGTCCAGCCGTAGCCCCAGTAGGATGCGCGCGGCCATACGGAAGGTGAGGGCTTTAGTGGCCTCATAGACATTGACTGGTCGGTGGGCTGCGCACCAGGTGCGCACCTCGCGCCGCAGCGCCCCCTGTAGGCGGGGCACGTAGCGCTCCAGCGCCGTGCGGCTGAACACTTGTGCCAGAACCTGTAAGGAGCACTAGGGGTGAGTCCTGGCAGCGCTATGGCCTCCTCTGTTTGGCAATTCCAGAGGAGCCAACTTCGGGCCCTTCTTCCTCTTCTAAATGGCCCGGACCTACACATGATGGCTTCTGTTCTCAGCATTCCTTCTAGTTCTTTCCTCTTGTACAGTCCCTCCCACCAATCTAGGCTCCAGCTGCCTCCTCCTACAAGAAGTTGTCCCCAACGACTTTCCAAGTCTGTTTCCAGCGCTTCTGGTATCAGAGGTACAGAAGGTCAGAGATGGAAGGACCTTTAAGTCCCAATCCTGGCCTTAAAAACCTAAGTCGGAGAAGGCAAGGGACTGGCCCGAGGGCGCCCACTCGTTAGCCAGGGGTCCCGGCCAGGTTTGTGGTGTACCCTTAACACTTAGTCCCGACCTAGCCCACAGCATTGGCCAGAGAAACGCCGGTCTGACGTCCCGATGGCCCCTTCTCTGGGCTCACCTTGCGCCGCTGCCGGTGTGGTTCACCAACAGCACCAAGCAGCGTGTATGAGCCCAGTAGGATGTGAGCGCTCTGAGGCCACTGGCTGCGCACAAGACGGTGCTCGCCTAGCAGGATTGTGCGCACGTTCTCCGCGCCGCTCACGCGGATCACTGGCCTGCCAAGCAGGTGCGTCTTGAACACTGTCCCGTAGCGCTGCCGGCGGGAGCTGTGGAAACGCGAGCCCTGCGCCAGGCGCAGCAAACAGGGCTGAGGCGACCGCTGGGAATCTGGCCCAGGCCTCCCAACCGTCCCTGGATAACAACCCCCTGGCTCTGGGCTGGAGCGTTAACTCTTTACAAAAATCTCAATTGGGACTCGCAACTACGCCATAGGAATGTAGATACTCCTGTTCCTATTGGTGAAAGGAGGAGAGTAAGGCTCAGAAAGGGGATGTGAGCGTCCAAGGGCTCACGGCTGAGACGCTGCATGGTAACTGGTTCTATGCTTGCTCGTCGAACTTCCTAGAACCCTTCTGTTCACTCCCGCGTGATTTCGGGATGTGCTTAAATAGCGCTGGGGAGAACTGCGGACAGACGGTCCTTTCGAGGGAGCAGGTGGGCTAAGGTGAGGGTAGTGTATGCTCCAAGGGCAACGGGTGGAGACTGGGCACGAACCCTGGGAGCACTGAGAGGGATGAGGGTCCGGTGGGAGCCAGGGCAGAAGGGGCCGTATAGGGGTGAGAACCACCGCCTGCTTACCTGAACTAACCAGTGCAGCGTTTCGCCGAAGAAGGGCCAGCCCATAGAGCCCTTGGGCAGGGGCAGGGAGGAGGCCCGATCCCGGCTCAGCATCCAGCGGAGGGTCCAGAGGTGCTGGGCCAGGCTGAGCAGCAGGCCGGCGCACAGCAGAGCGGTGCCGGCCGCCCCCAGCACAGACAGGCAGCCCAGCCCGCAGGGGAACATGGCGAGCCTGCGGGGGGCCAGGCGGTGCAGAGAGCAGGGGTGACAGAGCTGGGGAGCGGCCAACGCACAGTGCTCACCCGTCCTGTCCAGAAAGGTCCTGCTGCTTGGGAGCCAGGACTGAGAGTTACAACCTCGGCCAAGGACTTGGCTCTCAGAGCAGACTGGCAGTGTGAGACAGCGGTGACCACGCGCCCTTAGGGTGCATGCCTTCCTCAAGGCCCACGCGAGCTCAAGACTTTCCCTCTCAGGGTGTAGGCTGCTTGGCGACCCTCATGCCTGGCACCCATGGGCACCTCCCACCTCCTCCGGGGACCAGCACTCCTTTGATAGAAGCAGAAAAGGCAGGCAAAGAGGGGAGCAACTTACCGGTGTTGCCAACCTGGGCTTCGATCACCGGGGCTGTAGACCCCCGCCCCGCCTCTCTCTCTCCAGTCTGTTAACCCTTCTCGGCCCACCCGGGGCACATTATATAGACACTGGCTCCCTCCCAAAGGACAGATCCTGATCCACACGACGTGACGTGCCTATGCATATTTAAAGAGCTCTACGCACAGTACCAATTGGAGGCGGTGGGCAGCAGCACGCTCACCGAGGGGCTAGGAGCTGGGCGTGGCAGCCGCAGCGGCGCTGCAGCGCAGCCCCCTCCCGCGGGGTCTGCGGGTTCCGCGCCAGAGCTTCCCGGCTGGACACAGGAACTTTGTGGTGGACAAGCCGAGCGCTAACTTGCTCCCTGGGGTTCACACCCTCGAACTTCTACGTGCCTCTCCTGATCCCGGCACTCCAAGGCTAAGGGCTGGGGTTTCTCCCATTTGCCCTGTTTCCTTTTCTGGGAAATTGCGATGTTCGATGCCAACCTAGGCATCGCAAGCTCCCACAAGTACAGCCGCGGTCGAGATTCTCTGACGTCCTCCATCCATCTCTGGTCTGACCTACCACTGCAGGAATCCGTGAAAAGATCGTAGTGTCATTGTTGGCCGAAGCCCTTGAGGGGCAGATATCCCCGCGCTCCTTTGGGGTCTCAAGGACCAAATTCACCATTTCCTTCCTCTCCAGAGGGCCCCCGCTCCCGTCTACAGGGTTGTTTCCCGTAGTTTTTGCAAGTCCGAGGGCTCCAAATGCCCCAAGGACTCGTGCATCTCGGTCCCTACAGCACAACCAGAGGGACGGGAGGTAAAGTAAGGTGAAGTCCTCAAGACCGTTCCAGCTGAGGACCCTCAGTAGTCCGCTCCAAGCAGAGCGAGGCCCGGGGCTCTCGGAATCCCGGAAGCCTAGCCAAAGCCCGGAGGCCCCCCATGCCCTGGAGGGCTGGGTAAGGTGGGAGAGGGACAGCCGCATTCCAGTCTTCAAAGAGAGCTAGCTAGTCGTTCGCGCTCCTCCTGTACCTTCTAAGGATTACCATGTTTTCCATGCAACAGCTTTTAAAATGTGAAAAACCTTAGGATAGGAGATAGTCAAAAGAATGAATGTTTATTTTCTTTGTTTTGGTGATACCCCTATTCCAACAACTAGGGAATAATAACCTTTCTAAAGGAAGCAGTTGTTTTAAATCAGGAAGCTCTGAATACATGCAACAGCAACTCATTTTCAAGAACTCGCTCAACCTTTTTTATATTTCATCACAAAATCAAGAAAGGTACATATAATTCTTTACATTTATTTTACAGAGTCAGGCGTATGTTTCTTACAGGCATAAACCCTAAAAATGCAAAAGGAATATTCAGCATAAATACAATGAAGAGAAAGCAAGGATCAGACTGATGTTTGGATCACGGTGATTCACACAAAGGGAAAATGCACATTCGTTTTAGGAGGTTTTCCAGAGTTCCTTTGGTTTGGCTTGGCTTGTTTCCACAAGGAGGATATGGTACTGAGACCTGCTGTTGGAAGCGGTAACCCGACCCCTGTGGTAACGAGTGCAGGAAGGCATCTGCCGGTGCACAGGCAGCACCTGAAGTGGTCAGCCCCACTTAGTGCCTGTCCTCTCTTTCCACGTGACCCAAACCAAACCAAGTAAATTCTAGAATGCGGTCAGCTACCAACAATATAGTTCTGAACATTAACCCTGCTGAACAGAAACACTGCATCTTTAGAAAATCCCACGCCTTGTCTTCATATTCAGAATGATTACATCAAACCACCCAAGGAGAACAAATAATTCACATTCTTACTAAATTAAATCAAGTTTGATTTCAGAGACCTTTAAAGATGTGTCTATTTCTTCCTCAGAATCAGCAGAATTAGAAAATTTTTGTCTGCTTAAATCATATTTAGGTGAAACGTAAAAGCTAAAAGTCAGAAAATGACAGTGAGATATTCCCAAATAGACATGACTACATTCCAAAACCAGACACTGATGAAAAAAACAAACCACTGAAGTTTGAATAAAAAAGATATTTATATGTAGAGGCATACGTTTTTCTAACGTATTTACAATCAGTTTCATATACAATTTTTTACCTGATTTACACATATTTTTAAAAGTGAAAAAATTAATGTCACATTTTCCATATATAAAATAGTACTCAGTTATTTAAAAATCCATACAAATAACATTTATTATTGTTTCTTGTTTCAGCTCTCATCAGTGCCTTTTCTCTGCTGTATTTTTTAATTCTGCAAACAAACTGCTGTGGTCCCACCCAGTGCCCATCGGAGAGCACTGCTCGGCTGTGAACCTGGTGTCACTGAATGCAGGGAGCGCAGCCTACGTGTGCTGGGACATGCCGTTCACCAGGCCTCTCAGCTGCTTCACGACGGTCTCCATCAGCCTCTGTTTGTCTCGGTCATTCTTCCTGAACTGCGCGAATATATTGTTCTTTTTGCTAGTATCCTTCACCCTAGGAATATATGTGAATAAGGAAGCTTAGTAAAAGGAAATTGTAAGCTACGCTGCCACGAGTAAAATATCTTGGCATGCTATGAACTACTTCACACTAATCCTATGCTTGAAAAATATATTTCAAAGAAAATAAGCATTAATAAAATTACTGAAATGGTAACCACACACAAAATTAGCAGCTTTATTCTATATTCGATATAAAGTGGTGTTTTTGCATTAGTACATAATTCTAAAGTATAGTAAGTTTTCTAACATCACGCTATTTTCTAGTATCATTCTGTAAAGTGTACTAAAATACATGCCCTCTGTTAACTCTGACAATCACATGCACAGCAAGACGCAGTGAAAGGAAAAGCAACATTAGAAAATTTAAAGCAACCATTTTTTTTCCTCAGTGGTATTTCATGGTATTGTAAAATAAATTTATGTTTATTTTAAAGTTCTTTTTCTTCTCAAGTAAAATACACCACAGACATTTTGAAATGTGGGAAAATCATACACACTTTTAATTCAACTGAAAATCTTAATAGTGATACTTAATTCTGCCACATAATCGAGGGAAAACCAACACCTAAGCCTGTATTATTTTTAATTGGACAGGATGCACCAGTAAGTGTCCTGTTGCTCCAGTTTTTACCACATCATTTTTAAATCCCATGCTTATCTACCTGCAGAAACCCCAAGTCCACAGTGGTGGGGTTTTGATAGCACTTGCTGGTAGCAAACATTCCAATTCCCAGCCATATTTTACAAAATAACTTATTTCCTGTGTTACAGTATAAAAAAATGGTTCCAATTCTCATTTTTCTCAAGTAAACATATTTCTGAGGCCAATTAAGCCTGCGATTGCAGATACAATAGGAGAAACGTTTTGTTCATATCAACATGAACAGCAGTTGCATATAAAACTACATCAACATTAAAAGACAAGAAAGAGGCTTATGTTTTGGTCATTAAAACAGACTAAACTTTTAAGCTCCCTTTAGACATTTCTCTTTTGATGAAAATCTCCAGTTCTTCAATTATCACTGAATCACAAAATGCTGAAGTGTTATGTAAAAAAGTTTTCAGAACATACTCACTTCTCCAAAAGCGTCAGGGCTGTGCTTGGATTCACTCGGAGGTACTTCGAAGCTGGCTGTCCATAATCAGCTAGGTAAGTAGACCAATCCCAAACCATAAACAGGTCAAGGAGCTGAGAAAGATGGGGAAATGTTACACCAATTTTCGACTATTCACCAAGAGCTAACACATAAAGTATGTGCCATTCTCAGTCCATTTTAAGATGACCTGCTTCTTAGATAAATCAGAATAAGGAAATTCATTTTTAAAACTTTGTTAACTACACTTTATAAGCAAAATAGAATTTACTATCTTTTTGCTTTTGAAATTAACACTTGACTACATTTTCAAATTATTGTAAAATAATGAAAACACCATTATATCGTTACATTAACTATATTAGGTGTAGAGATTTAAACTTTACACATTATTCAGGTCATACTCAAAGTTAATTAATAAGAGTTGGTGCTACTAACTGAAGAATTTTAAAGTACTTAAATTGAACCTTTTCTCTTAGAGGTTAAGTATGTTTACCTTTCTAAGAAGCCATTTGCATCTAGACTTTCCCAAAGTAATTTAAACCGAAAGCTAAGATAATCTCAATTAAGTGCATTAAACAGCCCCTGCTGGATCCTCCCTGGTGATAGGTCCTCAGCAGTGCTATGAAAAGAAGGTTTCAGGACTCAGCATGTTAACTCTAGGCGATCATTTTGTATAAACAAACAACAACAAAAAAGAAACCCTCTTGTTTTCCATAATGTTTTAAAGCTGACTATTTGCTTTATAATCTCCAGTTAGAACTGTTGTCAAATATGGAAGTAATCTTTTAAAAGCAATGCCCTGCCTAAACCAAAGCACCAAACTCCTCATCCAACTTTAAAACCCTAATCCCCTTAAGCCATTTAAAACCAACTTCCTATCCTCATCTGAATTGTTTCAGAAAACTAAATGCTGTACTTACTGCCTTCTTTCAGTTTTTATATTATTTCTTCTTTTTTGTTTTAACTCACTTTATAACTAAGGAGTATACTGCTTTTGCTTTCAAATGAACGGAGCATTTGAATTTCGGATACGTCAACCAACCCAGAACTGTGACAGCGACAGAGCTTCTGCAGTGGTTAAAACCTGAAGAAAGGTCACAAGAAACTAGCTTCTCCTTAGGAAGGTAACGGACTTGTTTGACTATTTTCCAACATCCAACAGCTGTTAATAGAAAATTTCTTGTAAAAAGAGGTCAATTCTATGAAATTACCAAGTGCTAATCTTAAAAGCCACAATATTTTCTGTCAGACAACATTCTAGGCCATACCAAAATTTAAAACACTGGTACAGAAACGACACTGACACAGTGTTAAAGGCATATACTGTCTACAAAAGAAAAGGGAACTTTTTAGAGTTCTATGGAACCTTTAACTGTTGCAACAAGCACAGTTTTCCCTCCCTTCACAAGCAGGCACAGCTACTTTCACGGGCTCCCCTGGCGGAAGTGCAAACTGCTGCGGCTTCTCTGCAGTGTGATTTTGTGACATGTTTAAGAACCTTTACAAAAATGGCCATTCAGGAAACAATAATAAAAGTGGGGAAAAACTTATGAGCAAAGGTATCCTCTCAAAAATGTTATCTGTGTTATCAAAACACTGAAGGTAAGAGAAACAGCCTAAATCTCAGTTCTAAGAGTGATTAAATAGTGAGGTATGTCTGTAAGACAAATATCACATGATTATTAAAATTGATGTCTATGCAGAATTTTAAATAGCTTGGGAAGATGCTTATAATAAATGTTGCTACTAAAATTACCTAAAAACCCATCAAAACAGGCTGGAGGAAAATTTGAGAAAATGTTAATTGAGAATGGCTGTTATTTGTGTGATGGGATTATGGGTAACTGTTACTGTCTTCTTTATTTTTATAACGTTCTACAGTGGACATGTATTAACCCTAGAGTTAGAAAGAAAGCTTAGATATTTATATATTAAATCTCAAAAATGAATACTCCTTATAGAGTTATTGCCAAAAACCTCATTTTGAGGGATTCCTCTTTCAGGTTAGGTATGCGTTTACACAAGTGTGTGTGGGCATGCGCACAGTCGGCAGAAAGTAACACTTAATAACTGTATACTGGCTATAATCTCCCTTTCTTTCCAAAAGGCATTAGCAACATGACCTTTGGGATTTGCAAGAGGAAGAGGCCTTAAACTAAGTCTGTTTTTCTCTTGTGCTGATCTACCCCCAGGTGGGAAAGGAGTAGCCCACTTAATTAATTTAAAACCTACGCCAACTCCAACTGTGAACACAGAACTGGTTCTTCCACAGCACAAAAACAGACGTTCCTAGATAAAGAATTATTATGCTTACAATTTTCACACATGGCCAGACACTCCTATGCAAATCTCTTATCACTAGAAATGACAGGAAACACCAAACTTAACCTACCTGCCCACATATAGACAAATGTAATCTACATGCTTTCAAATTTGCACTAACCCTTTATAGAAATACATATTGTGCAGAGTTTAAGTTATAGATATCGTTGGAAGTCTGCATAAACGTGCATGTTAATGGTAAAGGGATGCACTACCAATGTGGACAAAGGGGCCGAGGATCCAGATAACGTTCATTTATTCATTCAACAAGTACTGACAGCCCACCTGTAACGAGGCAGCCTCTGTGCTAGGCACCAGAGATACAGTATTGAATAAGTCCCTGTCCTCGAAGAGTTTACACTGTAAGTGGGGAAGGCAGAGAGGCAGTTAACAAGGAAACAAGTAATATTTTGATGTTAATGTGAAGAAATTATAAAGAAAAAAATCTATTCATACAAAATCCTAGTATTTTAAACCACAGTAACACATGAGGAAGCTGCTATCAGTTTAACGGAATAAATAGAAACTACTAATTTACGTAGGAGCCAGTGTCTGCTTGCTCATTACTCTCAGCCCGTGAATCCAGTGGCTGTAGACCTGAATGCCATTTCGGTGTCTGCGCCCTGAAGTACACGATGTACATGGAGAAGAAATGTGGGGCCTGTAAGCATGTCGATCTCATATCCTGCTTTCTCATTTCCATGTGTGTAAGGATTTTTCAAATGCATAATACTGATTGGTAGGTAAATAGAAACAAACTTCACAAAACTAGGCAGGAAAACTCATAAAATGTGTCCAACGGAGTATAACTACTCAGCAGATATTCAAGATAAAACTGACTGATGATGCCAGAACACTATTCCAAGTTTACTTCGGCTTTTTCCTTAACCTTCATGAGTACAAAAAATGAGCGCCCTACAGACTTCCGTGGCTTGTGCTGACAGCCCTCTGAAGAAGGCCCCGTGCTGGCCTGCAGGCAAACCAGGGCAAGTGAACGCAGACAACTGACTCCCCTTCATCTCTCCCAGGATTCCACTGGAGCACTGGTAAAGACGACAAATTCCCTCACAATAAAGCACGGGGTCTGATGTTGAATTGGGTCTATGTTCTTCCTAGCAGAAGAGCACTAATATTTCTGAATGGTCTACCAGTGTCCCTTATCTGTAACAATTATAGGTCCTTTTTCATTTTCTAAAGTACAGTTCTAGTCAAGTGAAAGATGTAACACCAAACTAGGATGTTATGAAGCTGACACTATGCCAGGCCAGACTTATGGACTGAGCCCGTTTCCACAGGCTGCTATCCATGCCTGCTGTGACCAAGATGCATGATCCCTGATCTCTGGGATGGTTTAAGAAGAACGTGACTGCTCTGGAGCCAGAGAGTGACAGGAAGGGATGAGGCAACTGGAGTGATGACAGCCACAACTAGACACTCACCTTCACTCCACACAAACAGTCATTGCCTTGGGGACGGACAGCCTCTCACATTTGGTCAAGTTTCACAGGATGCACTATGTCCTTAATATTAAAACCTAAATTATGGAAAACTTGGCTTCTCTGTCTCAAGTTTTACTTCCTTAAGATGGCAATACATAAATAATACATTTATTATTAATCACACAAAATCTCTCTCAGTCTTGTAAATAAACACTAAGATATAGTCTCAACAGATGAATTTACTAGCTAACACATATACCAAAAATTCAAAGATGTAGATCAAATGTGAACAAAAACAAAAATCTCCCCTAGATTATCCAAAAGCAATTTTACGATTACTTATTAAAGGATAAAGTCAGGCATACTATAATGAAAATTGGTATTAAGTTCTGTAAATGGGTTTGTTCCAATAGTCAAGTAAAGTAATTCCACCTCAAATCCTTTTGGGAAGTAAGCAAAGTATGGATCATATAAAAATGAGCAGCAAAATAATGCACCTCAGTTCTGTCTCACCATGATTTATAAGATTACCTAAAATTAGTATCCTAACTATTTTTTCACCAAGGATTCAAAAATACCCTTCATAACTAATCTGGTAACATAAAGTGGATTTATGCCAATATTTGTAAGTAAGTTGTAAGTTTCACTTCCTTAGCATTCCCTGTGTGTGTCCACCAAACAGAAGAGATTCAGCTTCAGGAAAGAAATGGTTACATGGGTGGTCCCGTTTATATGCTCAGAATGGCTGCATCACTGAAGAATCCGTTTGTGTCATCACATTTAGCTTGCTGACAGTTTCCCATCCTGAGTCTCACTCTAGAGCTACACCCCAGAAATGTGGGGTCTAAGACCTGTTGAGATCACTTTGTGCAAATGACACAATGAATCTAGGCCGACTTAAAACCATTCTATGGAACTCGAAGTGACTTCTTCCCTTTGTAAAAGTGAACCCAGAGTGCCAGGTCATTTTTCCCTTGAATCTGGTTTAGCTTTCTTTGTTTGGGGTCTTTTGGGTTTTGCTTTTGAAGCACCTCAGGGGCAGTGACCCAAGACAGAAGATAAATAAAGTTAAGCCAACCTCAAGAGAAAAGCAATTGGGGATACCAGGTTTGCTTTTGTAAATGTGAACAGTGACCTGGGGGCTCAGGGTCAACCTTAGTCCCCCAAGTCCCTTTTCCAAAGGCCAAATCCACCTGGGACCTCAGAGATGCTTTGCAGATTCCAAAAGTAAACCAGGAGATCATTTTTCCTTTGCCTCCAAAAACAAAGCCGAAGCAAGGGATCCTAGAGTGCTTCTGAGATTTAAATAACAACATAAATCCTAAACCATAATACAGCTTTGAGGAAGAGATATGAGTCATCAGGCACTGGGGACTCACGAAAAATGGGTCTTACTAAATTAGCCATGGTGGGGAAAATACAAGTCCTGTTCTAAACAGAGGCTGAAATCAAATGATGAGCTCCATATGATTTTTTAAGTATTTGGCTTTACCCTCTTTCCAGCTATCTGAAAATAGCACAATTGGAAAACTCCACACGAAGCACAGAAGAGAATTTTACGTAGCAGACAGAAAGGGCTGGGGCAAAATTAGAAAGAAGCAGTATTGTGTCTCCACTCTGCCCCCTCACTTTTTGCCCTCGGGATGTCTTTGGGGTCTCTCCTGAGCCTTAGCCCACACCTGCCCTCTTTTAATGTCCCATTTGCCAAACCTGCTCTCAGGCAGCCTTCCACCCCACCTGTGGAGGACCACGAATGAGCTGTGAGCACACTGTGCTGTACAACGTGTACAGGTTGTTTAAACACACTGGTCTCTTCAAGTCTCTCCACCCAGGTGAACTGTGCACAGCAGAAGTAGAATGTCCTTAAAGCATTTCTGATGGTAAGCTATGTATTAGTCCTAGATAACTACTAGGTGAGTGTGGAATCTGGGGAAAAAGAGGCAATGAGGGGAATTTACACCCTCAGATTTATATACATCTGTATTTGCTTTACCTTGAATTTTTGGGTCACTACCACAGATAAAATGGCATACAGATACATACATATGAATTTTATATGTTAATATTTATGTTAATAGTTTATTAAAACAATTTTATCAAATAATACATGGTTAATAATTAAATGGGGCATATCATGAAAACCAACAGTCTTCTGTCCCCCACCCCTCATTCTCAGAAGTAATCATTTTTTAAAAAGATTTTATTTACTTATATTTAGAGAGAGGGGAAGGGAAGGAGAAAGAGAGGGAAACATCAGTGTGTGAGAGATATCTGTTGCCTCTCCATGCTCCCCACTGGGGACCTGGCTTGCAACCCAGGCATGTGCCCTGACTAGGAATCAAACCAGCAACCTTTCCATTCACAGATTGGAATACCAGCACTCAATCCACTGAGCCAGACCAGGCAGGGCAGAAGCAATAATTTTGGACTCCTGTTTTAATTCTGGTGATCACCTTCATATCTCTGAATATGCTTATTTTTCTAATTTTTTAATCTTGCAGCTATTACATATAAGGGTTTATCTTACTAATACCACTTTTCTATTTTTGGTAGCTATCACAAACTTTCCCTATTTTTGCTTTTTAATTTTAATGTAATAAACATCCATTTCTTGTTATACCACTTTTGACAATTTTTTTGGAAAACATCTTT
Source organism: Carollia perspicillata (assembly GCA_004027735.1). NCBI lineage: Eukaryota > Metazoa > Chordata > Mammalia > Chiroptera > Phyllostomidae > Carollia > Carollia perspicillata. The sequence continues at coordinate 19,820 of PVKM010016680.1, forward strand.
GAGATAATATTTCACATACAATACAATCCTTCCTTTTAAAGCGTATAAATCAATGGTTTTGAGTATATTCACAGAGATGTGCAACCATCTCAATCAATTTTAGAGTATTTTATCACTCAAAAGAATCCTATACCCATAAGCAGTCATTCCCCATTCCCCAAATAAAAGTCATATGTTGTCTTTTGTAACTGGTTTCTCTTCCTTAGTTTAATATTTTCAAGGTTTATCCATGTTACAGGGTCTTATCATTACTTCACTCCTTTTTACTACCAAATAATATTCCATTGTATGGATACACCACATTTTATTTATCCATTCATTAGTTAATAAACATTTGGGTTATTTCCATTTTTTGGCTATTTGTTTAAAAATTTTAATTGAGTTTATTGGGGTGCCAATGGCTAATGAAATTACATTTTTTTGGCTATTATAAATAATACTTCTATGAATATTCTAGTCCAAGATTTTGTGGGGGCACATTTTTATTTCTCTTGAGTATATAGCTGGGAGTAAAAATTGTTTAAAAAGATTTTATTTATTTATTTATTTATAGACAGAAGGGAAGGGAAGGAAAAAGACAGGGAGAGAAACATCAGAGTGTGGTTGATTCTTCACACAGCCCACTGCGGACCTGGCCTGCATCCCAGGCATGTGCTCCGACTGGGAATCGAACTAGTGACCCCGTGGTTCACAGACTGGGACTCAACGCATGGTGCCACACCAGCCAGGGTGGGAGTAAAATTTTTTACATAAACTTCTAAGAACACCTTTTGACTCTCCATTTAGTAACATAAGAATATTAGCATCTTATATAATTGAGATTTAAAATAATTCTTTTGGCTATTGGGGTTTAAAATATTTAAGTTATGTACCTGCTCCCAAATAACAATGTGTTTAAAGAAAGTTTCCTAAAAGTTCTTTATTAATGAAGAAAGATATTAATAATTAACAAGAATTTTTTTATCCACTATTTCTGAAAACCAGAAAACCCTATTATTATCCAACATAGGAAAACAAACATTTCAGATAGTATCCTCAAGTAGATTCACCTCAAATACAGTTGATCCTTGAACAACACAGGTTCGAATTGTGTGGGTCCGTCCACTGATAGGCAGATATTTTTCCCAATAAATGCTGTAAATGTATTTTCTCTTTATAATTAAAAAAAAACATGTTCTAGTTTCTAGCTTAGTTTATCATAAGAATATAGTATATAATACATACACAAAATATGTATTAATTGTTTTATCTTGTTGATCTGTAAGGTCATCCAGTCAACAACAGGCCATTAAGAGTTAAATTTTTAGGGAGTCACAGTTATACTCAGGTTTTTGACCACGTAGGGGTGTCAGTGCCCCTAACTCCACATTGTTCAAGGGTCAACTGTACTCGAGTGTGATTATTTTGATTTTGATAATACCTTTGCACATATACATGCTACAGGGGTTGTTTTCCTTCTGTGGTGAGAGCATCTGGCTCAGCTTCCCAACATTGTAAGATGGGTCATACACTCAATGGCAGCATTTAACCTAATTACCCAAACGGAAATGTGGACTCAGTCTGCTGTGACTCCTCTCTCTTATAATTCCTACATCTAACTTATTGCCAAATTGTTTCAATTAATCTCCTAAACATTTCTTGAATTCACTTGTTTCCCACTTCCCATCCCTACTACTACTACTATCCTAGTTCTGATATGGATATCTCACCCCTTGAGGCCTTTGGTCTTGCCCATCCTCTTTGTCCTCCCTTCTAATACCCCAGATCAATCAGCCTTCACACTGAAGCCAGAGATCCAGCTAAAATACAAATCTGATCACACCATTCATTAGCTTAAAACCTTCAGTGGCTTCCCAAATCTTACAAGATAAAGTTTAAGTTCCTTAACATGACATGCAAAGTTATACACCTAATCCAGGTCAACCTTTCGGCTTCCTCTCTGGACTTATAACTTAAACTGAACAAGGAATACTCACAGATCTCTTTTAAACCATGATGATCTCCAGGATACTTATCATTTTCTTCTCTGTGTAGAGTCCCCTTCTGCTCCTTCTTCATCCATGTAATTTACTTATTGCTCAGAATTTAAGTCTGGATTGACCTCTCTCAAGAAGCCTTCCTAGACCACTTGCTCTTACTTGGGTTAGTTGCTCCTCTTTCAAGTTCTCATAGCACCCCCCGCACATCTCATAGAATACTGATATCATGGGTTAATGTGTCTGTGTACTCACTAAAGAATCACACATCAATTAATTCATTTTGTAGCTGGGTGACTCATGGCTAGCTCAGCGATGTATGTCCCTTTTAAAAATCCCAATAGTTGAAGTGCTTTTTTTTCTCCTAAAAATGTACTTTGTTAAGTGCTTTGAAGCTGGTGACTTATTTTGTTTAGTATCTATATTTTCACATTTGGCCCAGTACCTGGAATATAGTAGACACCAAGTAAACGTATGTTGAGGTGATACCTTTGACACAGAATTTTATGTCTACACTGAACTCACATCTTATATACTAATAAGATGGCTATGATATCTTACTTTATTTATAGACTATCAATAATTAAGACATCTCTGAAGTTTTAGTAATGTATTACAATTATTATGAAAGCCAGACTAGTCCACTTCATTGACTGATTTAATTTGTACTATAGAATGTACTAAAATATTTCACAACAAAAGTTCAGCTCTTGAGATTACCTTTTGTAAATCAGTGGTGCCACCATCCAACATGTTAAACAAATATTCTTGGGTCATACATTGAATTTTCTGTCCAGATTAATTACATCATCTGCCACAGTTACATAACAGGTACATATGAAATGACTTAATCAAACCTTGAAACTCATAACAAGAGATATTTACTAGACCTTCAGTTCTCTCTGGTGAGTCCTTTTGCTTCACTGAAGCAATGAAGAAACTATGATTTGCTTGTATGAATTGACTTTGGAAGAATTTGAACAAGAAGTTAGACAACACGGATTAGCCAGTGAAGAAAAACCGCATGCTACCATGTCTACACTCCAGGACATAGCCGAGAGAGTAGTTGCTTGGATGAAGAAAGATAGATGGGGTTCTTTACACACTCCTTTACAGCACAATTGTTAAGAAAAAAGGGGGAGGAAATAACTACTTCTTAAGTATTAAGATATTAGTAAATATCTAACTGGATATACTATTCCTTCCTCCCCACAGTTGTGATTTAAAATAAGGCAAATGAAAACTTGGAGAAACTAGCAGCTGGATTAATTCAGTCTTCAATAAAATTAGTCAAATATGTTTTACTTTAAAATTCTAGTAAGCCAAGTAACATATACTATTTATAATTTTCCATTATTTATAAACACTGACTTTTGGCTTTTGAAAAAACAAAGTTAAGCTAAAATTACAACAAAATACTTCAACCCCTACAGGCATCTTATCATTGTATTCTTTAAACTGAAACTCGGGCCACTTGAGATAAATGAAACAAACCAAGAACATTAAATCTCAGCTGCCTCAGGAAGAAAAGGGGGCTGTTTTCTCTGGTAATACTTTAGCAGGCGGTGACAAAAGCAGGAACCTCAATTTTTAGTCCTTGCAATCTTACATTAAGTGGGGAACTGGATTTCAGACGTACACTCATTTGCTTGGCTTTCTCGACATAAGGTCTCAGTTTCATGTCCTAAGATACAAATACAGACCCTTTACCATTTTTGCCTTGGATTCCAAAGGAATGCAGAGTTAGCTAGACTACCATATTTAACATTACAGAAATAAGAAAAATAAGGATCTCTGTGATCTCTATGAAATACATGAATATTACAGTATCCCGGTATTATTATTTAAGGGGGTTTGCATCCTCACTCATTTTATATCTTTCTAATCTTATAATAAATTTTATAATATTTACTCAAAAATTTTTATAAGAAATGCATTTAGTTTACTCTCCTAGAATCTAAAAGGCACTTCTCTTATCCTGGACAATTTATTAACCCTTAGTTATCCGGTTACTTGCAGACCTGATTGAACATGTGATTACTTTTTGTCAGGTATAATAATTTGCTCAATAAACGTGTCAGAACACTTGCTGCTTAGTCTGTTTCAATGACAAACTCAGCTTTCCTGCAGCCTCAAGGCATCGTGAAACTTGAAAAGAGAAGGGCAGTCACCCAGCCACACCGAAGCTGACTCATTAAGGTCGGGGTACACAGTGCGCGGCTCTGGCTTACTCTGGGGCCTGACACTTTCACGAGGCCTTAGTCAGGAACGGATTTCTGGGACAGGAGAACAGTGACAATACTGTGACATTCTGGCTGTGCAGGTATTCGCATGAACTTCAAAATGGGCGACAGACAAACTTGATGATGGAGCTTAGTTAAGAGACAGCTATTGGAAGAGCTATAGCCACTGGCTACACACCTTCACTACAGGTTATAACAGCAAAACACACAAAAAGAAACTACATGAAAACGACAGGGGAAGGACTTACTTTCTTAGAAAGATTAAGGCAGTCAGCAGAGTTAAGTGGACTGTGACCTGAGTCTACAATGCTTGCATGGCGTGAATCTGCTCTACAGGAGCGCAAAAAGAAATCCCTACCTGACCTCTGGGTAACCTACACCGGAAATCAGGATATTTCTAAGCAAAATAGGCTGTGTCATCCTGCTAAGATAATTGTTTCCACTGACACTTCGCATAAACATCTTACATGAGGCCATCAGGAAAAAACTCAAACCACAGCATCTCTTCTCTGTAACAAATGTAACAGAGCCCGGCGCAGTGCCCTCACCACAACTGAGGAGGTAAGTGTGTTGACAATTGGGAGGACAAGGAAGGGAGGGATAATAAACAAGTAAGAAAGTTAGATGCATTCTTGAAGTTACAGATTAGTTGACAATAAATTAAGAAAATATTTTTCAAAAAGAAATTTAATTCTTATCAAGAATCTTGGGTAATGAAGTGTATTCAATGATTTTGAGGAACTACTCAACAAACACTGTAACTTAAAAATGAGTCACCTTTCTTTTTCAGAATAATTTGTTTTGCTGTTTTTTAAAGATTTTATTTACTTTTAGAGAGGGGGAAAGAGAGGGAGAGAAACATTGATGTGAGAGAGAAACACTGATCAGTTGCTTCTTGCACATGCCCCGACAGCGGACCGAACCCACGACCCAGGCCTGTGCCCTGACCAGGAATTGAACCAGCAAACTTTCACTTTGCAGGACGACACCCAACCAGCTGAGCCACACTTCAGGGTATTAAGAATAATTTTTAAATATCTGATATTTGGTTATAGAACTTCAGAATGTTAGAAACTGACGCCATTTGGTTGGGAAACATCAAGTTCCTCCCATGTCTCACCTAATCAATATTCCATGGATACTATTTGCTTACTAGTTACATCTCACTTGGATTGAAAGTGCTATTTTGTATGACACCAGTATTGTATTTATACACATGCCCTACTAAATTCCCTCCCAATTCAGTTTTGAAAAATCAAACTATTTTTCATTTTGATTTACTCATTTAAGTGAGTTGTAAGCTTTGGGTCTCAACTTCCTCTTCTGTAAAATGAAGGGATGGGGTCTTCACGTGACAAGCACTCTATCTGACATTAGCAATGAAACGATAATGATGACCCAGTCTTTGGATACAAGGAGTTAGTAAGTGTAATGCAAGAGATATTCACACAATTATGAACTAACGTGGTAATTACACTGATAGAGTTATGTACAGGTTATTATTATTGAACATTCAATCTTGTTTGGGGGGCAAGAAGGCATCTTAGGTAGAACCCAAACTGAGTCTTATAAAGGAGTTACTCAAGGGAAGGGCAGTGGTATTTCAAACAGACGGGACGTCCTAAGAAAAGGTACAAAGATGAGAAACACTTGTGCTGATGGGGAGTATCAGGCACGCTGGCGCTAAACTGAAACACAAGGAGTAGTACAAGGCAGGCTGAAGAAGGGGAGGGGGACTGGGTCATAAATGGGCATGTATGTCTGGTTCAGGAACTTGGGGCAAGTTTTAAACAAGGGGAGCTCATGCGGTCAGGTGCCTCACTTGGATATGTAACTCCAACTGCTCAGTGAAGAAGGGATTTGAGGAGAAAACACTAAAGGCAGGAAAGATAATTAAGAGACTGTTGTGATAATCTTGAAATACACTGGGACAGACAAGTAGGTAGTTAGGATACAGAGAAGAGGATGGGTAGGTAGCAGGCAAATATTTAGAATGGTAAGAAGAGAATACGTTTCAAACTATTTAGGAGAAAAAAAAATCCCTGGGATATGATGACTGATTGAATGTGAGACATGGTAGAGTGATGCCAGCAGCCAAAACAGAGAACACAGAAAGAAGATATGATTTGAGAACGAGGGAATGTACATGTTGACAGCTCTGGCCACACAGGACGACATCCCAGGGGGAAATGTCCACCAAGCAACTGGTATGTATCTAGGGCACAGAGCATTTGTGCCAGAGATATGATGAGGGTAAAGGAGTTTAGAGTTCACCCAGGTAAAGTGTAGAGAGAACAGTGTTCTGTGGACAGAAACTTCAGCGATCCTAGCATTTAGGGGGGTAGGAAAGGAAGCCACAAAAACAGACAGAAAAAGAACGTAGAGTACCGTCTTTGCAGAAGAGAGAATTTTAAAGAGGACACAATCAACACTGTGAAATGCAGTGGAAAGAACCAGTAAGATAAGAGCTAAAAAACGTCTACTGGCCTTCCCTGGAGAGCTAAGTGACTACTGCTTCAGCAGTTCAGCATAGCAGAGAACAGTGGATTGAGGAA